>WYDI02003032.1:0-12199 GCA_009867235.2 Psittacus erithacus | reverse complement strand
AGGAAGAGGAAGAGGAAGAGGAAGAGGAAGAGGAAGAGGAAGAGGAAGAGGAAGAGGAAGAGGAAGAGGAAGAGGAGGGGGTGAGGGGGAAGCACTGTTTGAATGTGTAATG
The DNA here is from genome assembly GCA_009867235.2 of Psittacus erithacus. NCBI lineage: Eukaryota > Metazoa > Chordata > Aves > Psittaciformes > Psittacidae > Psittacus > Psittacus erithacus. Next base: position 12,087 of record WYDI02003032.1, on the reverse strand, counting down.
CTTGTTTAACAGAAAACATGTAGCCCCACAGCTCTAAGAGCAGCACTGATAACTGCTTGAGCACCTCTTCACTTACCAAAAAAGCCTTAAACAAAACCAAAAGTATTTTAATTGGCTTTAATACTTTTCATGAGGAAGAATGAACTCATTTTACAAACTCCTCTCTCTACCTCTTCTCAAACTCTTTAGCATTTTCAGTTCATACAGCCTAAATCTCTGTATGCCTCATGGTCAACGGAAGAGTGCAACACGAAATTTTGGAGCTGGTTATACCTACTTCAGCTGGTTTTTCTCTCTTGTGCTGTGGAATACCAAAACACAGCACAAAAGCAGCTTTTATTGTTAAAGGGGTGTAGATTACAGCAAGTATAACTCTTTCAGTACTGTTAATGAAACAAGTAGCACTACTGATAAAATAACAAAATCAGCTCTAACATGATTTTAACCTTGTTTTCCTGAGGAAGAACAGCCAGCTCATGGCAGGGTTGCAAAGCTACCTTTGTTATCCTCATCAATTAAGGATTAATTTATCCTTAAAATACATGTACAGAACTAAAACATTTACAAGATAGTACTTCTCATCTGTAATATTTTTCAGTCCTCAGTGTGCATAGACGCTACAAACCCCAGAAGCAGTAAGCAGCTCCACTGGAGTATTTCTCAAGTGAGGCACAGTCCTGCTGCATGCAGTGAAGTGACCAAGCAGCGGTGAATTTCACTCTAGTTCTACACCCTTTGAATTTAAGTACTTTTCCCCCTGGTTTCTCCATCATTTACCTAGTACAAGACACTCAAGTCTGTCTTCTGGCTGCATTTTTTTTCCCTACCCAAGTCTACTTCTAATTGTTTATCAGCTTCAACGTATACCACTGATGAGAAGTTCGTAGAGCTGGGGATGCTCAATGCTAGCAAGCTTTTAAAAAGCATTTGGAATGGATCTCTTTTTATTTAACACTAACTCTGCAAAAAAATCACATCTGCTCTATGCATTCACTGACCAGAACATGCAATGCTCAGAGAATACGTGGGATGCGTGCCACTGCTAAGGGCACGTTAAGACTCCTGATCCAAGTTGCATCCTTGCCAGGTTCTGTGCCGGTGAGAGCTTGCACACAGCAGTGGTAGGCAAGTAAACCAGTTACTGCCAGTAGCTAAGTTTTTATTCCTGACCTGTAACCCTGGAGGAGACTACCATTTCCTAAAACTTAACAACTTGTAAATTAACCCAGAAGAGTCTTAAGAGTGAAAGACTTCTCCAGTCAGAAGACACCTGATGTGAAGCAAACACCTCTCACGTGTAACTATCATCTCATAGGTCTCATCACTGGCCAAAACACCCCAGGACTGCTCAACAGAGCACACTTCATTGAATGGATGCAACCTTTTACCTACTGCTAGTCTTTTATCCTAACTATGGTTTTCCTGAAATTCTGGATCAAGAAACAGTTTTCTTCCAGTTTTCAAACCTAATCTTCTCCTTGGTAAATGACTTAACAGCAGAAAGATCTGTTTTGAACAAAAACTGCACCCAAGCTCTTAGTAGGGGAAAAGAGAAAGTGATAGTAACAGTAGTCTGTCTCCACACTACAGACAAAACAAATTCAGAAAGGTTTAGTGGGGTATCTGCAAATTACAGCTGATGGGAGTCAATGCAAGGCACAACCATCACCCTTCTCTCTTTACAAGGTATTGACTCTGCTTAAGGAAATTCTTTTTTTTTTTTAATTTTAAAATCTGAATTTTTTTTAAAAGGAGATGATGTGAAATACAGCAGCCCTGACACCACTCAAGGACAATCAGCCTACTGACATACAACCCAAGCAGCAAAGCTTCCCAGCACTGCAGTCATACATATTTCAGAAATGCAAGACATTTCTGCTTGACTCCATGGCAATGTCCCAGAGGGAAGGAAAGCCACTCCTCCCCTCCTTTACTGGAAAGATGGCCTACTTCTGCTCCAGTATCCAGCCTAAATTCTGGCATAAAATACCTTGCTCAAATTTACATTCAATCAGATCTTGGACATATGTGCAAGGTTTGATAAGCTTGAAGAAAAACAGGGATAGGCTGGAAATGCAAGTGCTCCACATGCCCATTTCTGAGGTTAGTACACATGGGAAAAAGCTCATTAGAGGGCTGCCAAAATGATGAGGTGTCTGAAGATCAAGACCTACAAGAGCAAACTGACAGCTGTGAGGAAGCTAAGGGACATTCTTGCTCCTACCTTCAACTACCTAACAGAAGCGCAATGGGAAGCTGACCACACTCGGAGATGTACAGTGTGAAAAGATAAGATGCAACACACAAGCTGCAACAATGAGTGATCAAACACTGGAGAAGGCTGCTCAGAGATATTGTGGAAATTAATCTTTCAGTTACTGAAAATATTCACTAAACAGAATCTCTAAAAGACCTCATCTAACTTCAAAGCCAGTCTTGCACTGAGCCAGAGATTAAATCAGGGTACCACAGGAAGTAATTTCCAATCCAAATTATTTTACTGGGTAAAATATTCTCTGGCACCATATGAAAATGAAGGATATACTTTAACTTCAAACAAAAGTGAGAGATTTTTTTCATCTATGAAGTTATAACTATGAAGCTCTTAGGAAAGAAAGATTCACTGGTCTCAGCATTCTCTTCCACACAAATTCTAGAGGACCTGGAACCCTTTTGCAGGATCTCAAATACTGACCACTTCTTTAGCTGATGTGCAGAAACAGTCATATTCAGCAATCTACTAGCAAGCAGAACTTTCAAAGCAGTGACTATACAAAGCCACCTAGTTTTTAAGAGAACAGCATGAGAAGAGCACAGGCGCAGTGCATCACTGTTCAGGAGACACAAACCCACATGTGACATGAAGTCAAAGAAGGGCTGTACAAAGACCTACCTCAAACAAGGCTCCTATATGAACTTCAGATAGAAAAAGTGGAAGCAATACTGACAAGGGACCTCACTATTCTTTTAACTGGCAGGAGAAAACCCAGAACCACAATTCTAAACTAATGAAAAAGCCAGACCAGTCGTTAAAGAAATAAGGACTATATTGCACTCTTTTCTCCAGAATTTTAACATGAGATTATACGTTGAGTGCCATAAGGTGGCTGAAAAGGTTCCCTGACTGCCAGCACAGGGCAGCCTGCTTGAAGAGGCAGCTCTGGGACAAGAACAAATGTTAACACATCGTATCAAAACCAAATGCTCTGGACCCAGTACTTCTAATCATGGGCAGCCAGACTGATAACAGAGCAGGAGAAGTATTCATTGCTCTTCCGTCTTTGAATCTCATGGAGAAGGAGAGAACATCCCAAAGGAATTGTTTGCAAAACCCACTCAACACAGATGTCTCCAAAAACATTACAGACGTCACATGAGGCAAGTCAGACATCTGAATATTTGATAATCTGCTCTATCAGTCATGGAAGCTGCCAAATTCTTCTTCATGTGGGCCAAAACACTGGTAGAACAGAGAGAGGATGCAGCTGCTTCAACAGGACAAAACCAGCTACACACACACTACAGAAGCAAAGTATAAGCTACTCTAGGCTCATATAATGCTCTAGTAGCTCAGAGTAGGTAGTCGTCAACAGCAGTCATTCCTGAGCAGGAAGGAGAGGAGTGCATTAATGTGGAAGGTGGGCAAAGATCAAGTAATCAGTGAGTACCTTTTGAGTATTCAGTATTGCCACAGGAAGCGATAAATCTCTCTTCAAAGATCAGAAGTGGCAGTAAGTTATATACTCAGCAGGAATGCTGGATAACACTAACTTCTTCCATCCTCCAAAAAGAAAAGAAAAGAAGAAAGGTTTTAATAATCTGATAAACTTTGACTGAAACTACTTGTCTTCAAAAATCCGAGTTTTTTCCAACCTGTAACCTGAAAACACCTAAGTGACTCCAAAGGGTTGCCTCACTGTACATACTGGAAAAGCAAAATTAGTTTATACTGCACCTCCACTGAAAACAGTTTAGCACACAGGAGAAAGCTACTGCTTTAAAATGTAGTATTGTTACACCTGCGTCAAGTATGTGCAACCCAAAACAGGGGGTCATTTTTAATTCAGTAGTATTTCCTGCTTTTATATTAAATCTCTGGATGTTTGAGGTGGTTTCAAGAAAACAGCTTTGCAAATCACATACAAGGAGATAGAGGAACAACACAAAAAAGCTGAAATAATTGTCCAAAAATCATTACTGTTAATTTATTTTTTCCTACAGCAGTGAAAAGCTCTTCTAGGAGCCAGCCCATAGCACACCTCTTTCATCATTAAACAATGAGAGAATTTAACTCCCTTTACAATGATTTTAACCAAAGTTTAGTGCTCGGATTCAGAAGAGTAAAACATGTTTACAAACATCCAAATGCTGCCATTACTACTTGTGATCTCAACTACCTTTTCAGAAAGTCTCCACTTACCCCAAAATGTTAAGTCCACGAAGGCTTAAATCAAACTCAGAGCTGCAGTTCTTCCACATCCACTTGCTTCTAGTTGCCCCCACAAAGCAAATCTAGGTAACTACCTCATTACTTGGTGATCTACTTGCCAGCACACAATTGGAAGGAGATGAGGTAACAACAGTTCCTTTCATATTCAGGGAAGCCATGACTTTTACTTCCCTAAATGTTTTAGTGTTACCCCCAACATATCAAAAGTAAATTCACTTGTATAGCTTTTATCAATAGGCTGGGAAGTAAAATTGTCCATTCTCCAACACAAACATAAAAAAGAAGCCCTACAAGGACAGATTAGTGTCCACTTAGTCCAGCAATCTGTCTCCAAAAGCTCAAGCAGGAAACACTGTGTAGACAGAGAAATCAGTCCTGTCTGTAGTTACCCACCCTTCCCAATATCCAGCCACGGGATTAGAGAGCTCAAGCTTTGGTCCTGATGATCCATTTCAGAACCTACAGTCTCTTATCAAAACAGGTTTTCCATCACCTGTGGTATTTTCTCCCATTTCTTCCTCCTCCAAGTTACAGGCTCACCACAAAGCTCACTGCCATCTACCTAAAAAGCTGTCATTACACAAGTGCTAGGAACCACACCACTGAGCAGCAGACTGGACACAGTCTGAGCTGCTGTAAACCACAAGTGGCAGCAGCAGAGCTACCCTATCTGCCTCCTTACAAACAGCCTGGAGAAACCAGAGCTGCCAAACTCAAGCATCAGGTGCTTCTGCTGATACTCCCATCCAGAGGAGCATGTAGATTATATGCAGCTCAGCTTTGTAGCTGAGACAGTTCTCAAGCTTACATGTTCCCCTTCCCACTTTTTTAACATGTGATACATGAAAAGTACTTGTAGCTTCCAAGCAATCTCCACCTAGAGATGCTCAGGCCATCAGGCTACTCACTGTAACATTCTGGAGAGCTCTGAAGTGCCAAACACTTGCATCAAGTCTTCACACACAATGCATTATCAGAGCTAAAAAGGAAGTATTGTTTACTCATTTTCCACAGCTCTTCTCTCCCTAGTTTCATTCCTGATTAAGTCAGTATCTTACTTGGCATTCACTTTAAAAAGAGAATCACTTCATGCAAAATGATTTCACACATACGTAAAAATGCAATATAACATATGATTCAGTAAATTTTATCTAACAAAAAATTAAATGGTTTTACAGAGGTATATTTTCAGCAGTGGAGACAATGAAAATCACCTTGCTTCACCCCCACTGAGCATTTTCTATGCTGTGAATTGGGAAGGAAGAATTCCTTTAGTGATACAGGCTTGGGACTGGCTGGCTGGAGAGTAGCACAGCCGACCAGGTCCCAGGGCTGCTCAGTAAATAGCAAGCTGAACATAAGCCAACAGCGTGGCCTTGCAGAGAAGAAATAACATTTATCCTTACAACACTTCATCAATACTACAGCCACATATCAGATTTTTTACAGACACGTGTTTGGATTAAATAAGACGGGACACTATTTTTGACAGATCTTCAATACAGCTATCAATACCCGCTTGCTTCGCCAAGACTTTATGGCTTGATCATGTTCTAGATTTCTAAGGAAAAGTCCTAAGCCTATCTCTGCTAAAAAAGAGGGAAGCTGGTGAACGAGGAGCTGCTTCCCATCCTTCTTCTGTAGTATGATAACCTATCATCTGATCACCAAGTCTGACATCTTATGAATTACAGTTCTCTAAACATAAATGAAACAAAAGCAGTACCTTGCAGCTGCCTGAAGCAACTTTCAGATTTTTTTTCCCCCACCATCTTGATTTAAAGTTGTTAAGAAATTCAGAAATATACAGCTGCTCTTCATATCATAACACAGTGGTTAATAACCTTCACTGTGAAAAGCTTAAGACTTTTAATTTGCACTTATCTTTAAAGCTACAAATTCCTGTTGTGCTTGTCAGCAAGACTAAAAAAAGCCCACCAATATTCAGCATTGTCTTGCCAGGGAAATACCTGCAGACTCTGATCAAGTTACCTCTCAGTTTTCTCAAGAAGCTGCACAGTAAATTCTCACTACTTCATCGCATGTCACTATTACTTAGGTCTCCATCAAACTGGAGATCAATTCCCCCTGCAGACAGTAATCTGAGGGCTCTTAAATGTTTATGCCTGAACCATACATAGTGTGCTGGTAATGACTTCAATTCACCCCACAAAGGCAAGAATCTCTGCTCGTTCCATTAACGCATTTGAGAACTACATTTAGCTCCAAGGTCACAGAATCACCTTGGAAACTGATGTTCAAGCTGTTTATCCACTTCGACTCCAAAACGCAGTTCAGCCACTGCTTTTCGGGACACCATGTGCCTTGATTTAAACTCAGCTGAACTGCCAGGCTCCCAGGTGTACAGCTGTGTAACAGCAGCCTTAGCACACCCATCTCCATGTATCTACTTCACCTGAGGTTAGCATTGACTACACAGTTGTCCTGATTGCCTTTCCATGAACCACAATTTCATGCAGAAGTTTTAAATCAACAGACATTTTGCACCAACAAAATCAGGAATGAAAACAAATTGTGACAAGCCATTACTGGTTTTTGCTGAACATACTAGGAAACTATTCAGACTTGTAGACCCCTGGACTATTCCTGAACAACATTTACTGATACTCAGTAGTGATTTTCTGCATTCCCTATGGTCCTCAGCATCAAGAGAAATACCTTTAGCAAAGTAAAATAATAAATTTAACAAGTTTTTTTCCTGAAAGCCTTATTTACTAGGATTAATTACACACTCACTCTCCTTAACTCAATCCTATACTAAGAACAAACGGGAGAGCTGTTAAAATGTAAACTATAGGTGTATTAACACCATGTAGTACTAGCCATACATTACCATGTTTATCCCCACACCATTTCCTTTTAAGACTGATACAGCAGCACTTCTTCGACCTCCTGGAATTTCCCTAGTGTTCCAAAGCGCATCAACTGTACATTATTCCTTCCAATACTACAGATAAGGATATTCCAATGCTAAAAGTGGGGAAAAAAAAAAACAAAAACAAATGCACTGGCCATGGCAAATATCTCTCTCACCTCCCAATGTACTCTGGTGGTGGGGTTTTGGGCAGGTTTTGTTTATATTTGGTTCCGGGGTTGTTTAAAAACAAAACAAAGCAAAACAACAAAACACACCACCACATAGTTATGTCAGAATCTTGCAGAACAGCAACCTAACTCTAAATACCTGAAAGAAAGAGCAAGGATTACTTTGTTATCTCAGTAAAGGCAAGTACTATTCCTGATAGAATTGAACCAAGCTACTTTCTCCTCTAGTTTACAGATCACTATTTTACCTTCTGTTGTATGTGCTTGAGACACATATAAGCTTCTAATCATGATGCATATTAATACAGACAAAGGTGTCTTTCACACTCCAAAGACTCTGTGATTTGGCTTCTGTTTTGTTAGAATTTGACAAGTTCGATGACGTCAACAAAAAGTTTTAGATTCTGGGGAAAAACAGAAGAGAGGTAAAATAAGATTTTTGGTAGAAGCTGTTAGTTCACGGTCTCTTGACATCTGAGTGAAGCTTTTCAGGGAAAAGCTCATGAGGTTTTAGCCACTTTACCAGTTTGTTGCTACAGTAAAAAAATAAGATGACACTGATAGGTGACAGACCAAACAATTATGCACATTACCTGAACTACGGAGTGTACAGAAAACAGCCTGAGACAGAGCTTGCTGCACTGCTACCAGTACAGCCAGCCCTCCCCTGCGTTACCTGGTCAGCACACCCTAACTGATCACTGCACTTCTACTGCTTTTAAACATACCTCACCTCTTAGGATCACCTCCACACTGCACACTGAAATCCTCAGGAAGCTGACAGCAAAAAGTGGGAAGACTGGAACTGAAAGGCCTCTAGAAACAAAGCTTTATGTAAGAAATGCAACTCGAAACATTTAGGACTCACAACTTTATCTATAGGGATAGTTAAAGAATAATTCTTCAGGAATACATTTTATCACAGATCTCCCCTAAGTAACACATGTTAACTGTGCTATTCCTGAAAGCCATCTCTCTGCTACTTCTGTATTTCACCTGTTAAGGACCATACTGGAGAAACACTAAGACTTAACACTTTCCAAGTTTCTAGAATCTAAATAAGGGAAACTTCACTTTAGGTTTAATTTAGATACCAAACCAAAGTTGTTCAGCATATAGTTACCTGAATGTTAATACAATCTGAAACATAAAACTCACTACTCACCTCATGTTTGTTCTACCCTTCTTTTCAAGGTTATTTTTGTCAATCAGAGAATACTGAGATGACTCAGCTGAGCAGCTACTGTTTAGTTTTCATATTAAATATGTCTAGAATAAGCATATCTCACTTAATTCCTGAAGAATACATGATTATTGGAAAGAAGTGGGACAAGCAGGAGAACAGAGTGTTTTAAATGAAATTCAAGTATCCTTCAGTACAAAAAAGGCAACATCTACAGTCACGACTTCTAAGTTTCATCAAAAAACCTGAAAGAACAAAAAGCCATGTTCTGAACCATTTTTATGAACCGTAAATGTAACCCTTGAACGAAAAAGGGACATTTCCTGTATCTGTGTGCATCTTTAAGGGCCGGTAGCATTGTACCAGAGCAGAGCTTCATACTATAATGAAATTTCAAGTTTGATTAAAACGAAGATCGTACCAGGTATCTGAACTACAGTGAGATGGATGAACAAAGGTTTAAAGTTAGACAAACAAATCAGTAGCATTCAGTAAGTCAAAACAAAACCAGAATCAAAGCTTTGGTTTCTTGCAGCTCCAGCATGGAAGCTGAAGGTCAGCAGTTCTGTGTGAGCCTTCGCCGGTGGCAGCGGTACAGGTAGCAGCAGTAGCTGTTCCTCATTTCCGTTACATGTATTTCTAGAGCATGTACAAGCACAGGATTTGTCTAATGCTGTTATTCCCTCAAGCATTCCCTCCCTTGAAAAGAAGGCGGCACAGAAGTAAGAGTTGCCAGGGTAAGAGTTTTTATGGAAATATATTTGATAAATATACCTGAAATAGCTGATGTACAAAAAACTGTTCAGACAGCAGGAAGAGCTAGCCAGGGGTCAGAGCTCAACACAGCTTGCTGTTACAAGTGATGAAGAATCTGCCAAAGTAGGAAGGGTAAGGGCAAGGAATAGCCTGGCTCTTCTCAGAGGGCAGATGAACCTAAGAACGCCCCGTATCTGACTTCCAAAAACCTTCATCAGAAAAGTAGTAGATCTTGGACATGAAGTAATAAGCAGCAGAGAAAAAATGCACATGAAGGAAGATGCAGAAATTCCTCAGGAAGTTAGTGATCACATACAATTAGATTTTCCAGGTAAATGCTGACTAAACATGCGTCAGCTTCTGGCATTTTTAAGACAAGAGCAATGGCACTGCATCAGGCAGGTATCAACTTGCAGGCATCAACCTGCAGGCCAAAGAGCTGGGAATGACACAGATTAGCCACGGTTCATATTCAAGACATAGCCTGCTACTAAGGAAGGCAGTTCTTGAAATAGCTCTTTCCCTCAGTAAAGCTACAGGCACGAGCTGCCAGCAAGCTGGAGTGACACTTCCACAAGCTTTGCCCAAACTGGATGAGCCTCACTGTATTATGTCAGCTGCAGGGCCACTTGAGGCTGTAGGACTCAAAGTTTCAAGGGTGTTAATAAAGCCGTTCTGTGCATCCTAATAACCTTTCCACGTATACTGTAAGTGGAGGACATTAAAATAGAGCTAGCCCTGTACATCCAGAAGAAAAGCAAAGTGGAAGTAAAAACAATATATCAATCTATGCTAAAATAGCTCCTTCCTCCAGTTCTAATGTTTTCTGTTCTGAAGTAAAATGTTAGGTAAGGCTTAAGCAAGAACGGCAGCTTGACTACAATATGGAGTTATTTCTTACACCAAATGGACTCATATAGATTCAACAGGCTCTGCAGAAGCAGACTAAACTGGAACATGAGAAAAGATTTACATACTTCCTGCACTGAAACAAGAAACACATACACTGTAAGCGGTAAACAGTATTTCAGATGCTTCTAATAAACACCTCTGGAGTGTGTTACCAGAATTCAGTAACTGGCAGGAGGTGAGGAGCAGCCTTTCATTTTATTTAAGGGGGAAGACTAGATAAAAAAAAACAAAAATAGGAAGTCACGAACAGGAAAGCAAGCCCGTTCTCATGAACAGGCAAGTCCTAAGGATTACACTGAACAGAAAAAGATCCACACAACGTGACAAACCCGCTGTACCAGATTCATTTTGTAAAGCTAAGGCAAAGCCAAATCTGACACCATATAAACACATTTACTTAAGAAATATTAAGTTGATGTAAAGAACAAAATGCAAACTGCTTGGACACAGAGCATGTGCGATTTCCTTTTCTCCACCACAAAAAGAATCGGGTTTTGTGCTCCCACTCACACACACCATCCCACCCCCCCTCGCTCCCTCATGTAATAGAAGGAATAAACCTAGGGCTCGTGTCGCGCTTTCAGGCTCCGGCCCTAACCGGGAGCGCGGCTGCGGCAGCCTCAGCGCTGCCTCGGAGCCCCTGCGGCCTGGGCCATGTCGAAGCAAGTAACACCGCTTGTCACCGGGTCGGTGGCAGCTCCAGTATGACCCGGCTCCCCAACACGCCGCGGCGGCCTGAAGCCACCGCGGGAGCCCGGCGGAACAGAGCAGGAGCAGGGTGGGGGGGGGGTGGCGGGACACCAGCTCCCCAGGCACGACGGCGGCGGGGAACGCAGCCGGATGGTGGGGAGGGGGGGTGTTTGTCGGACGGGCAGCGCGGCGAGAGCGGGCGCCCCCCAGCCGTGCCCGCGTCCCGGTGCTGCATGGCGCTGCTCAGCCTGCCTTGCAGAGGGAGCTCGAGTCCCGCTCTGCGCCTCGCAGCGCCTCTCACTCCGCAGCACACGCCAGCGCAGCGAGGCGGCGGCCGGCAGGAGCGGGACACGCAGCCGCCGCCGCCGCCACCGCCACCGCCCTGCGGTCAGGATCCGGCCGGACACCGAGGGAGACAGCGGGTGGAGGGCGCCGGGCCGAGCCCCCGCAGAGGTTCGCGCTAAGTCGGCGGGGAGAAGGAGGAGAAGGCGGGGGAAGCGGTGGCGGCGGCGGGCAGGGAGCGGGCCCGGCCGGCTCGGCGGGGCGGGGAAGGCGGGGGAGGGGAGGAGGAAGGGACAGAAGGAGAAGGGAAAGGAAGGGGGGGGCCGGCGGCTCGCGTGGCGGGGAAGGGGCGGTCATCAGCGCCGGTGGCGCGGCGGAGAAGACAAAGGAAAGAAAATGGAGTCCGGGCCGGCGGCGGCCCGGGCGGGTGGGGACGGGCGACGGGAAGGGAGGCCTGTGAGGCCCAGCGCCGCGCTGTGGGGAATGGCGGCGGTGGCAGGCAGGCGCCGGCCGCGCTGGGGACGATAGAGGGAGACAAAGCCCCCCTGCTTCCCCGGCGGCGGCCGCTGCGGGGCCCCAGCCTGAACCGGAGCCCCATCGTGACACCTAGAGGCCGGAGAAAGCGACTGCAAACCCCCCCGCCACCGCTTACCTGCGCCCGCACCCCGCACCGAGCTCGCTCCGGCCGCCAAGGCCCCGCCGCCGCCTCCGCCCGGCCCCGCGCCTGCCCCCCGGGCCCCGCGGAGCC
>WYDI02003029.1:47071-142724 GCA_009867235.2 Psittacus erithacus | reverse complement strand
AATAACAAGAGAAGAGAATACAATGGCTCACCACTGACCGATACCCAGCCCCACCCCAGCAGAATCTCCAGCCCTTCTGGGTAACTGCCCGTTACATCCTAGGCATGACGTGCTGTGGTGTGGAATACCTCTTTGGCTAGTTTGGGTCAGGTGTCCTGCCTCTGCTTCCTGCCGGCTTGCCCTCCTCCCTGGGAGAGCATGAGGCTCAGAAAGTCTTTGGTCAGTATAAGCATTCTAAGCAGTAGCTACAAACATCGGTGTTATCAGCACTGTTCCCAGACTGAAAGTTAGAAACACAGCACTGCACCTGCTACTAAGAAGGAGAAAAAATGACTGCTACTGCTTAACCCAGGACAGTCTTGTATCTTTATACTCTAATAAACTGGATGTGGTACAAGTCTGTTGCAGGTAAGAAGAGAATCAGAATAATATGTATAATATATACTTCATTTTAGCAGGACTTTATCTTAAAGTCTCTCCACAGCCATGTATTAAAAGGAGCACCTCCCTCTCACCTCAAGTCTCCTACACCTGAAACAAATCACAGCCTGTAGTTAGCCGCTTTCTACCATAGAGTCTCAGTCCATTCTAACTTGGAGAGTGGCTTCTGCTTTAAGCCTCAGCTTCTGGAGGTTAATTCCAGGCTGAATGATTTGAAGAATGTAGGGTTTGGCCTCCTTTATCCCACTGTTCTAGCTTTGAAAAGTGAGGAAGGATTCAGTCTCTGTTTCTTCTTAAATCGTCTCTGTTTCTTCTTAAATCGTAGTTAAATCATAGTCTTCTTAAATCTTGACTCTTCTAAAATGAAGGTGCAAGGGAAGCGCTAGTTTTTTCTTAACTAGATAAGCAGCCATTTTATTGACTCTTGCATGGTACTGAGAACGTCATCTCAGGGCTGCACCAGTGTTGCAGACCACATTAACTGTGATGCAGCACAGGGATCTGACGGAGGCTGGCACTAGGTAGCTTCGGTGCAGTTGTCAGTTTTCCTTTGATAGCGTTGGAATGCAATTTGGGATGCTTTACCTGTGTGGGTGGCATGTATTAGTCCCAGTGTCATGGAGGTCAGTTCAGGTCAATGTAAAGCAGGGCTGCAGTGAGGCGTCTTGATATTTTTATTATATTATACATTTATCTTACCCTTTTCAAATTTCTTAGTTTTAGCTATTTTATCTCTTAAGCTTTTTGCTTAAATCTGCAGCAGCTTATTTTAAGCAGCAGCAGCTTATTTTAAGCAGCAACAGCAATGCCATGAAAGGTAGCTTGTCATGAGGTTCTGAGCATGTTTGTTGCCCTCAGATGTGCCCTTGGAAAGAAATGCGTTAGTGGGGAAGGACTCTTCCCCTCATCTCCTTGTGCATGGCGACCTCTGCCAACAAGCCACCTGAGAGGTACAGTGCCACTATATGCTGTAACAGGAGTTTTGAGTTGCAGTGCATAGCTATAACCTATAACTAGAGCAATGGAGTTACTCTGGAAAAATAAGCTTGTATTAAGCCTGCAATAACTTGTTCCAGCAGTAGAGGTCTATCTTGTTTGGAAAAAGGATTTTTATCAGTTAATGAATCATTATGAGAGAACTTGAGGAGCTCTTCAGTCATTTTTAGGGTGGGGTTTTCTTTTTGTTTCTTTGAATACCAGTTTAAACTTTTTTAATAAGAGCTGGTCTGAAACCTAGTACATGCAGTTTAGTGAATCACACTTGCTAGCAGATGGGAAATGTTGGCAGTCACAAGACTAGTGTGAGAAGCTGTAATTGGAAGCTTAAGCCTGTACCCTTTCCCCAGTTCTGGTAGCTCAGAACAAAGCTAGAAGCTACTGGCAGGTTTAGAAGTGTGGATGGCTAATCACTGAGACAAACCACATCTGGGAAGTGAGCTTGTCTTTCTCCTGAAGCTCTCAAGTCAGAACTGCATTCCTTCCCAGAAAATAGGCTTTAGCTAAACCTCAGCTATTTGGCTTCAGATAGGTACAAATGTGTAAAAGTTCATGGCTAATGTTATTAATGAATTGTTATAGTAGATTATCACAGTTGTTTCTTCCAATCTTAACTTGCAAAATTACAAAGCTTTTGCCAGGATTTCTTCTTTCATCCCAAATTGGCTATAAGTATTCTTCATGTACAATTACTTGTGAAATCTATGAATGGAGGGACTCTAGAGGTTAAAATTTGTTTCAGAAGCCCCTAAAAAGTGCAGGTCTCCAGTGTGGACTTCCTGTGTTATTTAAGACTCAAACCTCCTCTAGTTCTGGCATTATTATCTACTACAGTATGTGATCTTTCCTTCTTTAACCAAGGGTTGTACTGTTCTGGTATAATTTTTTCCTTTAAGGTATGGTGTATTTCACTGAGCTACTGGAGGCTTATTTTAGGTTTTGTTGAAGTTGAGTGACCTCAGCCCGAACACACACACACACACACACACACACACACACACACACACACTGCCATTTGAGTCAAAAATATGATAGTTCCTGCTAATAATCTTCCAAATAAAGGATCCTACAACACTGGCTAAACAGACAATGTACAGATAGTTCTCTTGTTCCCTCCATCCAAACATATGCATGTTTGCTATTAATTAATATAGAATTCAAAAGCCTGTTTCCACATTGCTTCTTAACTGCAGATAAGCATTTGAGAGGGGCAAAGTTTTTCTGTAACATCAAGGCCATAGATGAACTGGTCTCTTGCGTTATAGAGCAAACTTGTTAAATCTTAATGGTGGTACTTTGGGTACTTGTCCGTACAGAAATTTTGAATGATGTAAACAGTGAAAAATTGTTTACAAATTAGTTGGATATCTGGAAACAAATTTAGCTGAAGGTTACTGGGTTTTGCTGTAAGTGCAAACACAGTCCTTAATAAAATGGATCTTGCAATTGCCTAAAACAAACTGCAGCTTATTTTATTGCTTTTTCTGATATTGCTTTAACTGTGTGTTGTAAATATAACTTCAGAATAATCCAGTATTGATGGTGTTTCTTCTTCCTCATTGCTCTTAAAAATCTGAATCCCCCACCACTCTTGAAAGATGAAATACCTAGAAGAAGCTGTGAATTTTCCAAGCATTAATCCCCTTGCACGTTGTTTTCAGGTGACTTTATTTGGTGTGGTTTGTTTTACTCTAGGTTATGTTCCATTGCAGGAATTACTGGAATCATAACAGTATAATTACCTCACCTGCGATGAGATGATGACAAAGGCAATGGGAAAGGTTTTTTTACGTATGAGCAAAGAACTTCCATTTTATCCTTGTGAATGCATAATATCATATTTTTAGTACGTTGGCATAATATCACAATAGAAGAATAATGGGATATTTAATCAAGGGATGAAAAAGCACTGGAGGTGGAACAGGAAGATTTCAAACGGAATTGTTAGTGTTTCAAATCACTAAACAGTGTTCACGTACAACCTTGTGCCAACTGTTGTGTCACTGTGCGTGGTGTGACACAACTGTTGTGTCACTGTGTGTGAGGTGCGGAATACAGGCTTTTGAGCATCAGCCCTCTTACTGCTTGTGAAGTGTGCAGGAGGTACCACAGGCAGGAGGAAATGAATAGGCTGTAACAGCAGAGCTGTGACACTGTGCTGACTTTTTACATTTGTAACTCTATTCAGATCCAGTCATTTAATCTTTGACAAAGCAGTGAAACATAGTTATCGAGACCAAATGTTTGGTGGAAAATTATTAGAGGAATGAAAAGAAACTTAGATGAGGAGATTGTAAGATTATTAAACATTTTTATATTTTAGTAATGTATTAAACCTTTAGTTAAAGGTGAAACAATTGAGATGTCTTTCTTGGTTTGTCTGTTCTGTTTTTGTGTAGAGAAGTGAAGATCAACAAATTTGAGGCAATTTTAAACTCTTCTTTCCTGTATGTAAGTCTAAAATGTGCAAGAATCGCAAGTAAAATAAAAATACAGGTAGATTCAAATGAATGCTAATAAACTAAGAATAGAACTAAATATGTGTTTTATCCTAAAGGGAAGATGTGACATTTCCAGTTGTGTGTTTCTTTGTTTATCTCTGAAGTATCTGGTTGAAGCCATGAATTGCTGTCTATATCCTGAATAGCTATGAGCAAGATATTAAGGGTCACTGGTATAATAGTCAGGTTTTGTAACTGAAAATGTGTGCTTTCAGATCATCTGTAGTCTTAGAATTACTAGACTGTTAAAAAAACCCAAAAAACCAACCTAAAACCAAAGATGTTGAATCCAGTTGTTAAAGCATTTGAGATGTACGCTAGGATATAAGTCTGAACCTAAGGCGTTCACTTTGGGCAACAGGCTTTCCTGATTCACCGTGCTAGGGGATTGCCCACAATGTGAAATCATCTTTACATTGATTATTGTAATAAGAACAGCATATGGTATAAAAGCTTATCCATTCTCATGCCAATTTAATCACCTGGATTATTCTCTTGGATTTATTCAGCCTGAGTTATTATGAGTTTGTGTGAAATCTCCTGCAGAAGCTCCTGGCTGTTGGAAAGATTTGCAAATGACTAAACTAAGCATCTTCTTTTAATGGCTGCTGTGTACTCGTGTTGCTTAAAAAGTCTTGAAAATGGAAATAATCTTGAAGGTGGCTTGCATTTGTAATGCAGATTTAGGGAAAGTACATGGAGGTGTTTTACTCCCACAAAACTGAAAGAGCAGAAAGAAAAGTCTGTATCAAACCTCGATCAGAGTGTCCAAAGTCACAGCAGAACATGGAGTGAATACCTTAAAACCTTGGCTATAAGATTCCTCAAGATTTGGGGTATAACAAGTTTCAAGAAATAAAGTAAGCTTCACTCTTTAAGAAGTTGTCCTTATTTACAGTACTTCTGCATCTAGAACTTTTCCAACTGTGGTTTGACAATGTTCCTTTCTTGTTTTAATTGAACAGGTATTCTTTTGTACCTGGTATAAAGGTGGTGCGGTCACTTCTTGACTGGGTGCCTGGAAGGGGAACTTGGGGCAGCAGGGAGACAAATTAGGTTCTATGCAGAAGCTTATTTCCTTGCTTTTATTGCAGTAGTCCTTGGTATTATTTCCTTAGGAAGGTGCCTCTGTTGGGTGTTTGGGAAAGTGTGAAGGGAGGGGATGTTACATGAGAATTATTTTGAGAGATTGAGCAAGGTCTGCCAGGCAGTGATGTTCACTAATAAGAATAGGAGGGAGGAAAAAAAGCATGCAAAGGCTGCTGCCTGTAGCGGGACTTCCAAGGCCAAACTGCTGTGGATTTTGGCACTGGTTATTTTGGAAGAGCCATGGAGCTCTGCTTTCCGAAGTCAAGACTTTTGATTTGCTACAGTGTATTTAGCGCAATCTAGAAAATGGGCAATATTCACTGTGCTCTGCTTCCTTGTTTCTTCCTCAAGGTGGCTCTTGGAGTTGGAGTTGGTGTACCAGGACAGGAAAGGAGAAAGATGTCTCATATCTCTAGACTTTTGAGGCGTGGGAGGAGAGAGAAAAGAAGCTTTTCTGCAATCCAAGCTTCTTGACCAAATATTCCTTTTTATAGCAGAAACTACTAAGAAGCGTAATAGGGTTGCAATTTATATTCCTGCTGTATGCATGCTGGTGGCTTTTCTGGTGTTTTCACAGTCTTGTTTTTGTAGGTATCTTGGATTCTTTCCATCTTGCATAATGAAACTTAGAAAGTGTTTTTTGTTGTTTATCAAAATTGTACCCAGAGGCTGCAAGCATGTAACACACCAAAGAAATAGCCTATCCCACTGCTTGTGTTCCTCGGTTGACAGTTTTGAAACCATTTCTTGAAATGAGGCTTGGCATCATCTGGCGTGCTGCTGAGCCTTGTTCTTCCAAATCTGGAGCTGAATGTTGTTTGCAGATTCCCAAAGGGAAGGCAGCAGTGTCCATGATCTCTGTTTCCTATGGTATTGAATCAAACTCTGCATTGGTACGCTCCATAAATACCTCTGTGTGTATCTGTATATAATATCTCTGTGTAATCTCTTTTTCTTCATAGAGGTTTTACTAAAAGCTGTTCAAAGTAAGCAAGTCTCCAAGTGATTTAAAGAAAACATAAATGATAGGCTCTTTCCTGTGCTTGGCTGAGTCATGTACAGTGTGCACAATTAACAGGTTTGTGGTGGCAAACTGCACTCAGCAGGCATTGCTGAATAGGTTTCGGAGTCCCGAACATTGAATAAGTTTCCTCTGTAGCATGGGATTTGAAAGAATCAGCAAGATACTGAGCATCTCAGTACCTCTTTCACCCTGCTGTTAATTCTTGCCTCCAGACAGGCACCTCTTTTAACTTCGCGGGTTTTCTAGGGAAAGATGCAGACCTCATAGCTGTTCTCTTCCTCCTCATGCTGACAACACAGCTGTAGGCTTTGGCTGAGGCTGGAGTGTCTGTATATAGCTTCCTTGTTTGAGTCAAAGATGAGATCCAGCCTAGCTCTTGCCTTTTAATCTGTTGTTGGGCTGGGCTGGTGACGCACTGAGCTAAGCTGGCTGCAGCGAGTTAATAGAGAAGACGAAAGGTGTCAAAGCCCTGCAGAATGGCTCAAGTGCTTGCAGCATCTGACCCATATCCTGAATGCTGAAAAAAGATGATAAAGCTGCCTCACAAGAAATTACAGAAACTTTTCCTTAAAAAGGTAAAATGCTTTTTTGCTTGCTGCTTTGCTTGATTCTAATTACATCGATGATAAAGTTTAACAATTGCATTGTTTTAGTGCAGTCAGCCTTGTGCTTTCTTTGGCAAGATGCCTCAAACTATTCTCTAAATATAATATATTCTTTGCTTGTGGTTTGGGAGGCAGTGAAAATCAAAACTACTTGAGCAGCATGCTACACTGGCTAGTTTGACTGCAGCTGCAGGTTACAGGTTCTTTCACCCTGTTGTGTTATGATGCCTTTTTAACCTTTCTCCTTGACTCTGTAGAACCATATATTCTGAATCTGTCAGTCAGTTGTAGTGCTCTCTAAGTGTTTTGCAGTGTAAGGAGAATGCTGCTCACTAACTGTTGTGCATTATAAAAGCCTGGTATTAAAAGATGTGCGTATATATTATATCTAAGCTGTATATTTGTACTCTGGTTTTAAATATACCTGTGTAACTTAGTGGAAATAAGGGAACACATAATAGAAAATATATTATGCTTCCACTTAGAACTATGTTTAAACTGCGTTTAGATATTAGTTTAATATCTAATGATGTTTTTGAGTTTAATTAATTTTAATTCATGAGTTTAAATATTAGAACCTGAGTTCTAATTTAAAACTACCCTCAGATCATATATTTGTGAAGCACTATACCTAGCTAGGTATTGAGTGCTGTGGTCATTTGCTATCATAAATAGCAATCTTTAATTCTGTGTTTTCTATGGATTCTGTTTTGGCAACATGTAAAAACTTATCCCATACATTATAAAAACATATATGCTGGGGTTTTTCTTCCCTTCAACGCTTCTTAATCTTGGCTACTCATACACGCAGTTTTAGTGATTGATCAGAAGCGCAGCCTGTTTACTCTATAGAGCATTTCAGTTTTAGTGTGAGGCTCTTTTATTGCACTCAATTAGAGTTTTGCATTTTCATTATGTAGCATAATTTCACATACATGGTATTTCATACTGATATCTATAATGTGCTGCCTCAAAGGAAAATATTCAGCTTGGTTATATTATAACTAAAACAATGTTAAAGGGGTACAAGAAGTCATGTTTCAGTGCTCTTTTTTCTTTTTTGGCACCTTCATAGATGCAGGTGGCTGGTTGTACCCCTTACTCTGGGGTAAGTTTCCAGTATTTTAATGTTGACATCACAGTTACACTGTTTAAACTGTCCTTATGGGGTTTATGTTGGCTGAGAAGAGTTTTCTCTTCTGCTGGAGTATATACTCCTTACTGCCTGCAGTATCTGATCAAATGGTCATAATTCTGTTGAGATAGAACAGCTGTGGATTTTCTGTTACACTCTTGTGTAGAAGGCTGAAAGCACCCATTTGATTGATGTGGGTTAAAATGCAAAAGAGATGGGTTACTAGACTTGATTTTGATTTAGTTTCTGAAAATTTGATTTGCTGATTTAAAGTGAAAAAGCATAGGTGAGTGCAACCAAGAAGGTGATGAGTGTAATTTAACATGCCAATAGCAGTAGGTCATTGATAGTCTTGGGAGTGCCAGTTTGCCTTCTCAGAAAGCTGCGTCTGTATGGTGCCACACAACAGGGAATGTCGAATAGTATTTACATATCTATCTGTTTTGATGGCTCCTGTAATTTCTCTAGAGGTGATGGAGGTTTGTTGCGTTTTATTGTTTCGGGGGAGTGCAGTTATTTTTTGGGTTTGTTTTGGTTTTTTGTTTGGTTTTTTTTTTTTTTTTTTTCTCAACAAACTTTTTATTTGTGGCATTGTGTAGGGGGAAATAAAAAGTGGTGAAAACATTTTCAATCCTTCTAACACTTATATGCTGGTTAGTTTGTAGAGGCCTTTTTCTGAATGCTAGGAAGGGGAGGCGCCACAAAACAAGTGGTTAGATCCTGCCCTCTGCTATGTGTGCATACCTTGGGCTCGAGTGCATAACTTAATAGGATAGAAGTATGACTCAGAAAAAAAAAGAACCCAAACAATCTCCAAGAATTGGAAGATTAATTAGGTGCAGTATGTCACTGAGTGGTGGCTGGGCAGAATTAATGGATATTTTCTAGTTTCTTTTTCTGTGACACATATGATATTCAGCAATATCTTTTTGAAGTGAGTGTTGAAAAGGACTTATAGCTCCCTTCTTACTTTTGTGAATATAACTTTAGAATGGCTTGCCTGATGGGTAGCCTATCTGAATATTGTTCAGATGTTGGCGCAATTAGGTAGGTAAAAGAAGTGCTCATAATGCTTGTATATGGAAGAATGCCCCAAAGTGGCAGCTTCCTTAGAATAAGTAGATCAGATGGCCCTGTATTTTCCCAGAAAAAGTATCTACTGAAGAATGACATTGATTATTGCAGTGGAAGTCTCCTCAAGAGCTTACTCATCAATATCATGTACTGAAGGAGCAGTCAAACATCAGATGTTACTCAGCTTGCTATTTGCGTAGGCACCAGCAGCTCTTAGACAAGTGAATGATTCTTTTTATATACATCAGGGGTGGCTTCAGAATTAAGCCTTTAATGGCTGTGTTGAAGATGTAACTTTACCCTGGAGAATGACTGAAAACTGACATGTTGTGTTTCAGGCTCGGAATATTACTCAGTGGTTACTCAAAGAACTTTTTTCGGGATCAGCAAAAATTAGTTTGTAACAGCACATTTAAACAACCTTGTTGCCTACTGGACTTAGAACTGTTGTCCTTCCATAGGAAGAGCAGCTCTTTACTCACTGAGAGTGTCCCTCCATGTAAATTTATTTGTGCAGTTTCAGTTTCTTCTGAAAGCTTTGTCTGAAGCAATTGGGCAACGGCAATGCTTTATGAAATTGCTATATGTAGAAAATTCAACATCACCTCATCTGTTTGATTTAAGGAATGGATATTAAAATCATTGCTTGTAGTAAACTATAATTCAGTAATTGAACCAGCAGGAAAATAAAAAGCTAGTGAAAAACATTTTGATTTGAATGGCATTCTGGCAGAGAAAAATAGGGTTTTTTTAAAATGGGTAATTTAGAGTTTTACTGTTTAAGAGCAAGATATAATCTCTGCTAATAGGAGAAAAGCACTTAAGCAAAATAAGACTTAAGCTGATGCAGTCTTTAGGGATCTGATGCTGCAAATACTGATTGTCTCATTTATGGAAATGTGCATGTTCTTTCTAGCATTAAAAGGGATGATCTTTAATTTTTCTCCAGTGTTTTGAAAAACGATTTGGTAATGACTGCAGTATTGGCAGAGTATTGCTTTGTTATACATTGTGATAAATGTCTCTGCCTTTTTCCATCACTACCAATCGACATTTCTGTCCTTAAGGACTGAGTCACTGATAAAAAGACGAGCAAAATGAAAAGATGCATAGCACCAAAGGAATTTAACAGCGCAGACCTCTTGGATGTCTTTCTGTACATTCATACATATACAAGTCATACATGTGGATGAGGTATTTTGTCTCTTTATGATGTTACTGGTGTTTTATCGTGTTTTATATAAATGCAAAATATTTTGTAAACGTGACTATGGCTATATCTAAGATGAGCTTTCTTTGTCATATGCATGCTTGCTGTCTCTTGTGTTCTGATGGACTTAGGCAGCTTGTTGAGTTGGGAGGCTGCTATACCTTGGTGATGTTGCCTGTCCAGTTAGGGTCAGGGCTGGAACCTTTCAGAATGGAGAGGTTTGGAAGTCATCCCGCCCTCCTGTGTTATTCAGTGTCATAGTACCTCTCCTCAGTGATGCTGGTCAGTCCAGGGTCACTCCTTGGGAGTACAGGGAATTTAAGTGTTGTTTAACTGACTTGTATATTACTACATGACTAGTGCATGGCCTGTGTGTTAAGGTATCGAAATGTGCCTGATCTAGCAAACAGTCTGCTTCTGTCATGGCTGGGAGATTGTTAGAGAAAGAGAGGGATAGTGCTCTCCAAACATGGTGGACTGCATGAAAGGCATGAGAATTAATTTGTGAACCTGTTTTGAATTAACATATAGGGTTTCTTTTGTGTTTTGGTTTTCTAAATGCCCCACTACTGCATGTGTGTGTGTGGAGGGTTTTTCCTATATCTAGTGCAGAGAAGGTACAGGATTGCTCAATATTCAGCTGGAGCCAGCCTTCTTGGCTTAATCTGCAAAGACCTAGGTGTTTGCTTCATGAGGGCTCTTATTTTGTGTATGAAGATGGCCCATCTTGACTACTGTTGACATTTCTTTGTCTTGTAGTAAATGCTAATGAATCTTCATTTTTCTGTTGTGAAGACTAATACAAAATCACTTCAGTTTGACAGCTGTAGAGATGCTTTTGAAGCCAGGTATAGGAAAAGAGTCTTTGTTGTTCTCAGCCTCCGCTGCCTCAGGGTTAAGCTGGAACCAGCAAAGCTGTTGACCAGGTATGAGGATGGCAGGTGACTCTAAGTATGAAGATCTGAGGCTAGTCAAGCCAGGCATTTTCCCCATGTGGCAAAGGGAGGAGAAGGGGTTTGAGCTGGGACACTGAGTCGGGGGCAGAGCTCTGGAAAGCCAGCCTTGTGTTACTGCTGCAGCTGCTGGGGCACTGGAGGGATGTGGCAGGCTGGAGAGTGCTGTTTGTCACTTCTGAACACATGGGGCCACCTGCTGCCCTGCTATCCCTACCCTGCATCTTCCAGCAGTATCCATCTGCCTCTGTCTGAGGCTGTGGGATTGGCAAGATTGAGCAGGGGGAAAGGCTGTTTTGCTGTATGCATCAGCCTTTCTCTAGGTAGCCACCTGATTTGCTCGTGCCTGTAGTTGACCCCAAGGTTGAATTGGCTTCTAGATGTAAATTTGTGTTAAGGAATAACTGCAGTCTTTTAAACATGCAGTCCATGGATGTCTTTAGAAGGAACTTTGCTGAAAATTATGCTCTAGGAAGTGTGTGATTATTTGTAATGGTCTGTATCCCTGATGTCCACAACAGTAATGGCTTGACATGGCCCTTTGAGCAAGTGGTTGCACACAAACAAGCCGCTGTCAAACTAACTCTTGAAGCAGCAGTTTTGTGAGGAGAGAAAAGCAAAGAACAGCTAGCTGTTGTTTCTGGCAGGAGTTAGAAGGAAAAGTTGCAAGCAGGAGCAGTCTGTGACTCTCACTCTTGGTCGTTTCTAGTCACTTAAAAATATTTACCTACTGCAGTTTCAGAAGGCAAGCCTTGGACCTGCTTGCATGATAATGGCAGGAACTAGAGCTCTGAACTTTTGTTGCCACACTGAACAGCAGCAGAGGATGCAACTGTGTGTGGTGTTCATAGTCTGTTTTGAAAGATTGCTAGGAAGCCTTCTAAAGCACGCAGGTGTCCTAAACTTCATGAGACACTACAAGACAAGCATGCTTTTGAATGTGTTTACTGTAGCTTAAGTACAGTATTCACTTCTTGCTAAGTCTCAACATGGAATGAGGTAGACTGCTCACAGAAAAAAGAGGGAACTTTCCTTCAGGTCAATGCAAAGGCTTTTGCATGTTAAAAGCAAAATACTGTATCCCTGTATAAAAGAAGTATTAAGGCTGAATATAAATTGCTTGATGATCACTCTCAAAATTACACTGGGAGCTAGTCTGTACTCCTAAAGGGTTATATTCTGTTCTTTCCCCATGCAACAAAGCTTGTACATATTGCATTGTTTTGGCCAAGAAAACACCCTGGGGACTAGCTGCTATCACGAGATCACTGCTTTCAGCCTGCTGAAACCACTCTGTTCCTTGCTCACAGCACAGCTTGGGCTGTGCTGTTTGCCTGTCGCCTGCCTTGCTCTGCTCTGTAAGGCATCTCTCCTGGCCATGATCCACTGTCGCCTTCCCAGGAGTGCTAAGAAAGATGCTGAGGAGAGTGGGACCTTGGTGTATGGGGATGAGGGTATGCTTTCGGTGGACAGTGCTTTTGCCTCCCTGGCTGAGGATGAAGGTCCGCTTGATGTGTCTCTTGAAGCTTATGCATCTACAGTGCTTCACCAACAGGCTGTCATTTCGGTAGGACTGTGAAGGCTATGGAATAGGGTCTGACTGAGGAATGCTGGCTGGGGCTCTAAAATGGGAAGAAGTACTGACGGGCTGAAGAAAAGAATCGGGATTTTGACACTGACCTGCTTAAAATTGATGTGAATTTCATTGCTATTGCTAGCCTAGTTTGTCTATGAAGCATATCTCATAAATTATTACATTGTTTAAAGTATTGGTAGGTAGAAAGGAAGATTACCTGAAACAAGATTAAGCAAAAAAAAATCAACAAAAAACAATTGTGTGTGTGGTGTCATGCATTTATGCACACTAACCTTGATCTTGTGTAGATGTGTGTTAGAATAATATGAAATGTTCTTCCCAAATCCTTCTTGCACAGGGTGGCATCTCCCCTGGAGTGCAGGACAGTAGTAAGATCTTTGAAGACAAGTTGCTGTAACTACTGCCTGAGGGCTTAGTGCTGAGTGTGCAGAAAATGCAAGGTGTTCTCCTTGCTTGAGGCTTTCTAGTACTGCGCAGGTCTTTGTACTGTTACAGCAATTTCTTTAAATGTGCACTCAAACAGAAATTAAAATTCAGGGGTATAAGCATGGGATATCGCAGCTTTCCCCCTGCTTTTCTGACACATTTGTCTCCTTTATTAACACATTGCTTGACATTGCACAATGTCTCTTAAAGAGATTGTATGACTAATCCACTGTTAGATCATGAAAGTCCTCATCCAAACGATCTTTTTCTTTTGGCTGGAGGCAAGCACTGGTGCTCTGTTGTCCAGAATCTTGCCACTGGCTTTTGGGAAATACCTTAGGGCTTCAAATAAGTCTCTCTATTGTGCGCTGGAGCCAATGCTACTGTGTCATAAAACCTTGAAATAAAAAATATCCTCTGAGTTTTGGAAAGGAGCTTGACAAGCAGCTGATTCCAGGCTGACTCTACTGCCTGCTGAGTGCCCTTGAGGGCACAGACTTGTTAACTTTTACTGGCAAAGGTGCGGGAAGATGGATGTGTATTTCATTTTCAAAGCAAAATCAATGCTGTTTGAGGCTTACTGCTATGAATATGCTTTAAATCTCAAATAAGAGCAAGCAAGAGCTGAGGAATTAGCAGTCTGAAAAGGGCTGATGCCTCTGTCTGCTTAGTGATACAATTGGAGTCAGTTATCTCTGGCCCTTTGGTGGGTATGTAATCATCTTCCAAGTACCTGTGTGAGATATCAAATGAAGGGCTCAGGAAGCTCTTGCATAAGAACTGTTTTTGCTCCACAATTTACTCGGTTCTGGTGTGTTAGAACAAGGGGGAAATTTGGTTTCTTAGTGCCTGTGATACAGTGCGCTTGTCAAGTCTAGCTGTACTGCAGTTGTCTGTGTCTCTAGAAACAGCTGTGTCTCAGCTGATACTGCTTTCATATCGAGTCTGGTTTCTCCATACCTTTCTGTAGTAGTCGTTTTTTTGTTAGTTTTGTTTGTTTGTTGATGTTTATTGTTTGTTTTAGGGGGTTTCCTTTGGTTTGTGTGAGAGGGTTTTGTGTGCGTGAAAGGAGATGTGGCCTTCTGTAAAGAGAAGCTTTTTTTGTTTTGTTAGTGAGTCAGCGGTGGTGATCTTCAGGTCAAGTTATTGCAGCTTTTGTACCATGCTTTAGCTGATGTGTTAGAGAATGCTGAAGACCTGATTTGTTGCAGATGCTGCTGCACAAAATACAGCATAGCTGATGTTGTTTGCCTGCAGTGCATTGGGCCTAATTCTGCACCTGCCATAGACTTTTACAATAGCCCTATGGCCTAAAGGGCTGTCCCCTGCTGTAGCTTTCATGGGTATGAAATCCAGAGGTAATAGCAATCCATATGCTGTTAAGGATTACTGTTCCTGTAGTTTCACTGTGCACTCTATATGCCTTAGCTTTTTATGCACCCCTGAATTCTTCCTTTGCTGAGCAGTCCATGGTCTTGTAACATTTCAGTAAGAGCTAGTGGGACCTTGTGCTGAGAAGGCAAGCGAAAGGAGCAGCATGAAGGGGAAGAGCTTAGCGCAGGGAAATGCTCAGACTTGGTATTCAAGAAACTGAGTCATACAGGGACAACTCCAGTCTTCTATGGGGGTTCTGTGCTTGCCACAGGAACATGGCACAGGGGAGAACAGTTTGTCTGCAACGAGTTACTAGTTCAGCAGCCTTTGTGGAGACGAAGCCAATGTGAAATAATTGATTCCTTCCACTTATCTACTTTTTTTTTTGTGTCCTGTTATCTGAGCTTAATGTGTATGCTGCACTTTTATTGCTTCTCAGAAAAGCAAAATGTATTGCAGCTTAGAAACGCTTAGTAGAAAAGCCATCTTTTAGTGTTGGGAAAATCTGGATCTGATCCGAATGCTTCGAATACATAAACTCTTCCCTGAAGCTGTAACTTTTAAGAAAATACAGGGTTTTTTTGATCAAATATGATGATTTTTTTCCCTTGAGTTTTTAACTTTCTGATCCATTGGAGTGATTTTTTTTTTCTACTATTTTTTTTTCTTGAGACAGTTTTTTGCCTAGCTGTGCTCATGAATTCCAAGGGAGTGCTACTTCCTCATGAGTCCTGGCGGCACTCTGTAGTTGGCTTTAGTAGTTTTCTGCACAGGTATTATGCTAGATCCTTTGACTTAACTGGCCCTTGTGGTGGTAAGTATCAGTTTCTTGTTATGAAAACCAGAGATTTCTCCCAAATGGCTTGATGCTTAGTGATTCCAAAAAGGTACTTTTCCCTGCATGAAGGCCTGTCAAGGGGACATACCTGCACTTGCTTCATGTCCTGTTGTCATTCAGATTATTTATCCTTTGCTGAACAGCAAAGCTGATGATGTATTTTAGAGAGGAGAATGAGTTAACAACTGCAGAAACAATTCATGAGTATCTGTGTGAGCAAGTTTATTTCCTTCTAGCACCACCATTTACTTCTTGGGTATCTTGAACAGGGGCTAGTAATGTGCTTTTCTTGTTTTCTTTTAATTTATTACTATTCCATTTCCTGGCTGACTTTCAGACACTTCTTTCAAAGCTTTGGTCTATTATAATTGATCTCTCTTTATCTTGTTCTTCTTTAGCAAAAAATCTGCAGTTTTAGAAAACAATAAACTGCTAATAGCATAGTTCACTGAACTATGAATACATGAAGATAGACTTATAGGATTTTTATTAGTGCCAGGACAGTACAAACGTTCTCAATTGTCTTTGAGCCCTTTTACTTGTCTGCCTCCTCTGTGTTTTTTGTTGGTTTGTGGCTTTTTTTTTTTTTTTGATTATTCTCTATTCCAGTTCAATGGTGGCCATATATGAGTCTTATTACATAAGTGCTTCAGGTCTGCAATACCTGACTTGTCACTTGCTATGAGTTAATGGCCCAGATTCTTTTCTGTTCCTTTCGCTGGGATGCCAGAAAGTCCTTCATGAATTTGATGGTACTTTATGCAACATGTGTGAGCATTTTAGTCTCCTAATGTTGTGTCTGAGAAGAGTAGAATGTACAAGCCACAGAACTATTCTTCAAGAGATTTCAACTTCTTTCTATTCTTAATGTCAGTGTATTTCTTTAGATATCTCTCTGGTTACACCTGGTGCTATACACTCATCAGAAATGAACCTGGGTTTCTGCTGTAGTCTAAAGCCCTGTGAACATGATGTAGATGAACTGGGGCAGACAGGGGAGGGAAGAAAGAGAACGGACTTCAACTATATGGTATTTAAGCAAGTGCATTTCTGCACTTGGATACTTAAAACTTATGTTACTAGCTGTAACCTAAATAATGTTGGCAGGAGAAGATTGTAAACATACAGAAATAAAAAAAAAAATAAACCCTGCAGGTTCATATATATCTATTCTACCCATTATCATTTAAGTACTGCCAGTAATTGTGGTGCAGCAGGATGGCTTCTACCAAAAAGCGTAACTACTGGTGAAATTCTTAACAGTAGTTATGTCTACTCAGAGCAGTTGGCAGCATGCCAGAAGGCTCAGAGGCTTGAATACTGTTGGTGCCTTTGTGCTTGCCCAGAAATGCTGAGATGTACAAACAGTAGAGTAATTCGTTGTTTTGCAATGAAGCAGTGTTAAGTTCACCTATTTCTTTTATAAGGCTTGTGGAAATCCAACTGAGAGGCACAGGTTAGGATAGTGGGCTGCAAGTGAGAATATTTGGATGCTGTTACTAGCTTTGTTCTGTTATTTTAGTTGAAAGCTTCTGTGTCCTGGCCTGCAACATCCCTTACTTCTCGCTTGTGGTGGTTGTACCCTTCTGAAATGAGGTTTTATGGGCAACACTGAAAGAATAGTTCTTGTTTTGGTGTTCCCCTTCTCAACTCTCTGCTCTTTTATGTCTCTTCCCCAAGTGAAATTTGGGAACACAATGTGAGTAGCATTCTCTAAAATGCATTTAAAGTCAGGTCCTCTGGTTCAGTCTCTGTGCTGCTGGACAGTTAGTGTTTTGGCGTGCAGCGAACGCAGGTACTGTAGGATTCCTGCTTTAGCAAAATGCTCCTGTCAAAGGCCAAACAACCTTCTCTTGCAGTTATTCAGTACTAAAGCTTTTCTACAAAGACAGGTGAAATGTGACTCATTAACTACATTTTTGCTTGTCTTAACATGTCTACTGTTTTGGAAGAATTGTTTCTCTGAGCTTTACTTTAAGGAGAAAATTTACTCTCTTGCCGAATCTGAGGCATCTCAGACTATCGCTGTTTTCATGTGTTTCCCCTTAAGGGAAAACTGGTGGCTGAGCATGGAGACTTTTCTCTTAAGTCTATTGCACCATCTTGCATTACATACAGTTTTGAAAAAGAGAACTCCTTTTTCTTCACCTAAATGATTTTAACCTCTTTCTTTGCTAAATACTTAAGTTGTCTTCTGTCTGGCATCATTCCTGCGTTCTTTGCCTTGGTTTTGAGCAGTTTCCCATTTGTTTTGTTTGTATCCATGATTCCGTACAGTAGTTGACAGCAAAGCACACATGCTGTGCACCGTCTGCTGCAGGCACAAGTCATCCTTCCTGTGTTGGTAGCTGCTCCAGTATTCTGAATGTCCTTCAGGCCAAGTTAATTTATATCTTTCTTCTGCCGGTATGATTTCTCTCTGCCTTTTTGCCTTAATTAGTGTGGTCTTTCAGCTCTTTGATTGCATTCCCTTGAATATGGGTATTAAGTGTTTGTGCAGCAGCTATATTCCATATATATTTCTGCATATGCAGCTGTATTTTTTGCTTGCCATATTAAGTCCAGTAAGTATTAGTACTGACATGTTCAATTTTTTCGTTGTTTTCCAGGGTGATGCAGCATCATGCTGCTGACCCTCATAAATTATTTTTAAAAGGGAGAAATATGCAAGTACTCAGTTTTCAAACTCTCAGGAAGTTTCAAGCTTGGCACAAATCTTAATGACTTCTGGTGCTACTATATAAAGGAAGGTATGAGTCACACTAAGTACCTTTCTGTACCTTTCCAGATATGCAGGCATAACTCTGTGTTCCTTTGCTTGTCCTTTTTCTCATCTGTCTTGATACAGGCTACCAACCTAGGTGAGTCTTGTGGGGAATTTATGTATACCATGTTTCCTCAGGTGTAATAATTCTGCACTTATATCTGTAGATATAGAGACACAACTGCTAGTAAGGAAGAGGTGTAAGCTCAGCACTGCCTAACTTAACCTGAAAAAGCAACTCAGAGGTCTCTTCATTTTCAGCTCCCTGATGGACATACCTGTATTACATCTCTAACTGTTTTCCTGTACCAAGCAGAGTAATGTTCCATCAAAACCACTAGAAATTGTTACTGATGATGCATTTGTAACGCAGCATATAAACTAGGATTTAGATTTAGGATATTTTTACTTTAAGTACTGTGTGCTGCATTTGTATGACATCATTGGTTGATGTTGTTTGAAATGACCCTCTACATGCTAAGTGTTAGACTTAGTCTCATCTTTCTTATGTAATTTTCATGCGGAAGACAAACTGGTTTAAAATTGTTTGTTGTTCTCTGCATTGTGACTGTATGAATATATCGTTGTGAATTATTCAAGCCAGCAAAATGGGAATCTAGATCTTCAAAATAAAGCTTTTGTATGAGCTTACTTGTTTGATGCAATTCTTCAGCATTAGCTGCAAGGTGGTGATACTGTGTTTCTATGGTAGGCTGAGGTAGCAAACATTTTGTTCTATTTCTTTATGACTAGTTGTTGATAGGATCTTGTTCCATTTTATTCTCCCCTTCCTATACTGCTTTCTTGTTACTCCCTGAAGGATAAAATCCTGTTTTTTTTTTTAAAAAAAACATACAACCCAACAAAAACAAAAAAATAAAGTTCTCAAGTGTTTGCTCAAATATAAGTAAGTCTGGAAAATAAAGGTGTATTTATGTGAACTGAAACAGCCAAGGCAACTGCTACAGATACTCTGGCTTTTCCTTAAGCTTTGTAATAACAAGGAAAATGAATGCTTACTTAAATTTCATCTCAAGGGATTACCTCTGGAGGCTTTAACAGAATGTGTTGTTCAGCTCTGAAAATCAAGGAGATGTTGCAGCCGTGGAAACCCTTTTTGTTGTTTTGTTGCCTCCTCCTCAAAGGACAGGTAGTTAACATGGGAAGGCATCTACTGTGTCTCACTTTGGAGTCTGGTGGGAGACGCTTGGTACAAGACTAACAACTTACTGTAATCAGAAGTAAAACTGACTAGAAATGTCAATTTTAACGCTTAATGCTTCAGGGAATAGCAGTTGTTTTTGTGTGGTAGAAGGTGCATGGTTGTGCAGGGAAAACTGAGCTATTCATGAAAGCATTAAAGTGCCTATCAATTTAAAGAGCTTTGTATTGCTGTGGCCTTAGGTACGTGTGTATGTACACATTCATAAGCAATACTGTGAGTTGGTAGTTTTGAGAGTAGGTGAGTTCCCATGCTAAGGATTTAACCTGTAGAATTGATTTGCCTGACAGTATGGAACTGCAAATATCCTCACTTATTGAAGAAATAAGTGGCAATTCAAGTGCACCTAGGGACAATATTTAGTTATGAAAACAACCTTCCCTTCATAGATGAAGAAAACAAGGTGTAGCAGCAGTAATGGAGGTGCAAGAACCCACCAAAACATGCACCCTGCACACCCTAACACCCCCCAACCAAAACACCCCCCCAAAAAAAAAAAAACAAAATACAAAACCAAAACAAACCCACAAAAAAACAACCCAAAACATCAACACCTCCACAAAAACCCCAAGAAACTCAACAACAGCAGAAACAAACAAGCAAAACCCCCTGAACCTTAGAAATTCCTTTATTTTTCCTGGTAGTACAACCACTTTCTAATGGCTCAGATTTCTGACAAAAGCTATCACTTTCGTATTTCAGCTTTTGGAGAAAATAGGCTGCATTATTCATCTAACAAAAAAAAACCTCTGTGGGATAGCCAAACATGCCAGTAAGAGACATGTTGATTAAAAAGAAATTGCAGAAGAAAGAGCGGTAAACCAAAGGAAGTGTTTGTCTTTGTCTTGGTCTTTACCTTCCTGTTTGAGGTTGGAATAGACTGCAGGTTTAATTCTTCACCTTGAATGGCCTTCTGTTCTATTACGTTTAACTTTACATCAAAAGTGTATTTTTAAATAACCTTGTCCTATTAAAAGTTGCAGCTAAATTCTCCAGCTTCATATCTGACAGTAGTGAGAAACAAATTGAAGTGCAGAAAGCAACCTGCTTGATTCGAAGAGAAGCCCTGCTTCTACATATGGTTATGCATCTGTGTGTTTGCCCACTTAAGTAAATCAAGGCTAAAAAACCCCATGATTTTTCCCTAGCTGCTAAACAAAGTACTTGCTGCCAATATAATCTTATTGCTGAACATTTGAGGGGGCAAATAGTCAACTGCTGTAGATTATAAAGTTGGTTACTCAAGACAGATGTGTACCTCAGTCATTATGTATAACTGTTCCACTAAAACTTTAATGACACTAACTCTCTGCTAATGGCTTTTATTATTTCAGTGCACAACAGGTACAGCTGGTGTTTGTTAAGTCTCTGTAGAAAAGCTTAGAACTTAATTTTTGGCCAGTTGAAGTGGAAAAGGTGACAATATAGGACAGAAGTTAAGGACAGGAGAACACAAGGTTATGTAGTTAATTTAAAAGACAGTGAAGAGAGAGTAAAACTCTTCTAGTACTCTTTTCCCCCCTCTCCTTTAACTATTCTGGGGGAGAGCTTGCCTGGGGAACTGGTTCCTGAATTGGGTAAAACCAGTCTGTACTGGTCGACCTTGAACAGAAATGATTGTTAAATTAGTAAAGCATATCCAAACCTTCTTCCTCAACCCATTATGTACACAAATAGGAGGAAATGGAAAGTGAAGTCTTTCCAATGTTTCATGACCAGCCTTCAAAACTTAAAATATTTACTCACTATTGATAAAAATTTTGCATGATCATGGAATGTGATACACTGCCATCAGGTAGCAGGGAAATAAAAAGTGAGAAAAGCTGCCAAAGTTGCTGAATGCCACTGTTTGCAACAGTTTTTTGAAAACACTCAGCTCTTATGCTGTCAACATCTTTTGACAGGAGAACGTAGATTCAATGTGGTAATAAAATCTCAACTTAGGGCTGCCATAGAGAAAAGAAAGCAAAAGTATATTCCCAGATGGAAACTTCACACAAGCTCCTCATGTACCTTAGTAGCAACCTATTATCAGTATTTTACCAGCGGTCCCAGTAGACTTCAATATGTTGGTTTCTTCTTCAGGTCAGGGTAGATGCCGTTCTTGGGTCTGAAGTGGTATGCTTTTTTCTGGTATGCTGGGGGAAAAAGTCATCTCTGGTTTACCTGTTAACATGTGATCCAACCATTTATTCTATACTTAGTGGTAATGAATTGTAGTAACTCAGTATGCTGTGTACATGCATGTACATAAATATGAAAGCTGTGCTGCAGTTTGATGCCTTTTTTTTGTGGAGAGGGTGAAAGAGCATAATAGATGTTCCCCTTGAAACTGCTATGAAGCCAGCAAGGCTGCAAGTAACCAGCCTTGTGGATAGACACGGTGCAAAATGCAAACAGCCTGCTGAATAAAATATGCCAGTGAATATAATGATAATAAAATATTACAACAGTGAGAACAAAGCAGAAGAGCTGTTGGAGATGTGTCTATCTGACACTAAGTTTCTATTCAAATGACATGGGACTTGGAGGAAAAGTTAGAAAGGAGACATCTCAGCAGCTGTCTTTGTTTGGAAGACTGAGCCATTAAAAGAAAGCAGGGTCACTTAAGAGAGAATGGATGTTTGTTTTCAGGAAAGTGAAAAGGAAGGTAGAAGGGAGCATCTGTAAGCTGTTGTAAGGAGCAGGCTCCAGGTGGTGGCTTTTCATGTAACCTTCTGATGGTGAGCTCTCCTTTCTTGGGGGCAGATGGAGAAAAAGGGAAGCTAATGCTTATGCTAGCTATTGTTTTATAAGCCCTTCCAACCTGCGTCACTAGAAGGATCTATATGTGTATATTTTTAATTAAGTAGTTTAGCATAGAATCCCTACAAGCCGATTTGAGAACCAGTATTTACAGATGAGTGACTTTTAATTTTCCTCTTACTCTCAATGAACGGATTGTGAGAGGAAAAAAGTGATACTCTGCCTTGTAACTCAAGATAAAGTAGTATTTTACATATGGGCAAAGTGCTTGTAATGGAGTTCATAGTCTTCAAGGTGCTGTTACATTGATGTTAGCATAGTTTGAAACACCACATACTTTTTGTATGAGTTTGTAAACTGTATCATAGTCACTTAATTTGTCATAAGATAAAATAACTGAGTCTGCCTGTTTGGGAAGACTTCTCCAAATGAAGCATATCAGACCCTTTTCACTAGTAAAAGGTCTAAAAGTTTACATGCATTTGCAAATAACTAAAATGCAAACTGAAAGTGACCGATAGCTGTACACAGTTAGATGGAAGTCAGCAATGAGATAATGTTTTACATTAACTGAATTGACTAAAGGATGAGTACAAAAACATACAAAATCTGTTAATTCCTTTTAAATCCCACTAATCTGTGTGATTGTGGGTAATCCTTTGGGATAGCACCACAATCAGCATGTAGAATGTAGTCATAAGCATGGTGTTCAGACTTGCAGCATTGCTCGTAGCTCAGTAGTGCTTTTCAGAAATGGCATTGCACATCACTTTCTTCTCCTTGACCAAAATACGAACATCTTCAAATTTAAAAGTGCCTTCATCATTCTCTTTCTTCCTGTCCTCTGCCTTCAGTTTCCTCAAGAAAATTACATTGAATGGAATACAAGTATGTTTTTTCTTAATAATCTAAAGACACAGGTTTGTTTATGTTGTATTTAGTCAAGAATTGAGACATTGAAAACGGGAAAGTTCCTCACTTGCTGTGGAAAAAACCCCCCACCAAACACCTGCCTGTTCATCGTCTCTCCTTACAAATCATGTACTGGGGCAGTGTACTTTAGACTTAATGTTCTTAACCAAAACTGTCAAATATTAATAATGCTCTGTCTACTCAAAGGGCCATTTGACCTACCATGGTTTTCTATCCTTCCTTCTGTTCTACACCCTGGCCACTCTGAAGTACTTATCAAGACAAACAAACTGAAAAAGCTTAAATCAAGGAGTTGAAAGATGCCTGTTATGTCTAAACAAATTGATCTTTCTTGCTTTACATGACACTTTGCTGATCTCCAGGTTTAATAGTAGTTTTGTTTTCAAGAGGCAGGTGCTTAAAAGTAGTCTTCAATCTGTGACACTGTAAAATGAAGAAGGGGCATAGATGCGAGGAAAATGCCCTTACAGTTGAAATATCCTATTTCATTAGGAATACAGTTTAATTGAAAATTACTTTTGTTTACAGCTTATCTTCATAAGCTTTTATTTATTCCTGGCAGCGCTGATTTCTGTGCAAATAGCTCCTTCTGAGCTTTAGCAGCATTACCACCACAACTTGTTCAGGCAGACAGATGGTGCGCCATTAAATCCACCTGGATGCTTCATCAACAGTGAGAGTAGGCATGAATTTTTTAGCTGGTTTTAGGGGGGAATCTCCTTCAGAATTGATACTAAAACAAATTGATGCATTATTTTTTCATGACATCCCTGATAAATAGTAATGGGAACTCCTATAAGGCTTGCATAGGTTCTTTCAACCAGATGGTTCTTTCACTTCATGGTTGTTCTCGTGGCCTCATTCTGGACTTTCAATATTTAAGCTTTAATGTATTACATTAGATGGGGAAAAAACAAACAAAAAACCAAACCTAAACCCAAAACAAAACCACCTTGCACTTAAAGATAATTAGAGGCTTATATTTTATTTTTATTATGTCAATTATAAGATGTATTAAGAAAGCTAAGAGTGTTTTAAGCACTGATTTTGTATGTATGAAAATTACAGTGACTCATGCAGGTTGCCATATCACCTGAATCAAGGACTTTATTTCTGGTAAAAACTGATCTATCAGGAAAGCCCATGGCTATTAATCACTGTCCTCCCCAGGCTTGTCAAGAGAGTTTAAACATACAAGAAGGAAAAAACAAAATGCAAAGTAATAATCTAGTCTTATCAAAAGTTTAAAATTAATTTGGTGAGTCCTACTTAATTTGTGACTTTCCTCTTCTATATGTGGTGGTTGTTTGCCTGGAATGCAGCTAGCCCTGCTGTAAGTTTTGTTAGTAGCGGTAAGGAGTTTTTGTTTTGGTTCCTTCTTCCGTTTGTTATGTTGGAGTTCAGTAGTATGGGGAGAAATGATTGCGCAGTATACATTTCTGACAGTCTCAGAGTTTGCTTACATTTTTATGTGGAACTAGTGATTTAAGATCCTTTTTCTATTAAATGATCACTTGACTTCTACATCATATGGAAGTACATAGAGCAGTTTTGATCCAAGCCAAATGCAAGATACTAAGTTGTGTTGACTCAGAGGATTAATATAAAATAGAGGAGCTTTTAAGTCTGTATTGTTTCATTCTTTCAAAAACTAAGAATGAATATATTTCTTATATCTACTTTTATCAATTATTTGTTTGCTTACTCTCTAAACTGCTTTTACTTTTATTTACAACAGAGATGATCTGTATTTTTTCTTGTGAATAAAAGACTCAAATTTCATGATTCATTTTGAGCTGAACCATTTTGCACACCTATTGATGTATGGCAATGTATGAAAAGCGAATAAGGATCAAAAGCAAGTGGTATCATATGGGAGAAAAAGACAGTGGAAAACTCATAGCTTATTGTGTTTTATTTAATTAATAAACATCACACTTTTCATGGGAAAATTCCTACTGTTTTCCCATGATCACTTAATACCTTAAATGGCAAGGCAGGGTGGAGGACTTTAAAGCTGGATGGTCAAATGTGGTTCCATATGAAAAAGATAAGAGCGCCTACAGAGATACTATTATAAGGTATGAACCCCAGAAGCAGAAAAATTGTGACCAGCTATTCCTATGAATTTAAAATTCTTTTTTTTAAGTAATAGCTGATAAAAGAAGAGATTCTAAATGTGTCTCCACAAACCTCACTTCCCCATACATCTGACTGTCCTGTTTTATTTTGCTAGAGGTTTACATGCATAAAAGGTTTGTTACAAATCTCAGTAATGATAGTTCTGATGTACTTAAATAGCTTCTGTGATTCTTCCAGTCTGCTTCACCCTTAATTTCATTTTTTACAACACTAGCTCCCTCCATCACTCTCCATTACTGTACTTTCTCAGTTGTGTGGTTGAGAATGCTGGTAATGCATGCTATTAACTCACTGACCCTAGGCTTGTGATGTATAGAGACGTTAAGGGTTTTAAGGTATTAATGATCAGAGCTGATGAGAAGCCTTCGAAGCATGTTGCTGACCTAATACAAGGTTAATGTAATGGTTTCATCTACTTGACCAGTAACATTAAATACTTGCTGAGTAAACTTCCAAGAATCTAATCATCTATTATAGACAGCAGATAAAATGCAAGGAGACCTAATTCATATTAGTTTAAGAGGATAGCAGTGAGAAATGGTCATGTAGATGCTGCAATACTTAATAGCTCTTAGTTTTGGGCTTAATGCTGAATACTATTGAAAAATACTCTGTCCTCCTACCTGCTTGATATTTCTAGGTGCTTTCTCAGGTAGTGTTAATAATTATTACCACTAAATCTTTGAAACAAATTGTATTCAAAATTTTGCAGTGGTGGCTCTTGTCTTTACATCCCTTCTTGGGCAGTTCAAGATAAGTATCAAAGAAAATCAGTAGCTTCAGTGTGGTTCAAAGGACAGGCACTAGTTTAAGTGCTCATGTTCCTCTTTGGGATTGAAACATGTTTTGTGTGTGGCTGAACAGACTACAGTTTAGTTTCCTCTGAAAGAATGTGATATACATGCACCAAAATTGCTAGGTGGTCCAAATCAATATGAATTAGTGTGGATGATAGGAGGATTTGCTTCATAATCCCATTACAGCTCTTAAATCAAACAGTACTGCAAGCATAGCAATGGGAGCAGATGAATTGATGATTTCTAATCTCAGGGTATTAAAACTATATTGTAATTAGTGCATCCCTGCCGTTCTTATTAACAAGATAATAGTTTCTTTTCCATAGGCTACCCTAGGGCAGAACTGTCCCCTCATAACTTGTGTATCTTGGTTTCTTTTTCTTAATGTCTAATTTGTATTCTGCAAAATTAAGCATGTGGATTGATGTCTAGATTGTTCATGCACATAATAATGTGGATTGACTTGTTTGTTCACTGAATTCTCTTTATGGACTTATTTTGATATAGTACTCTTTCAGTTACTGATCTGAGTAGTTCAGGAGATGGCTGAACACTATAATTTTCTGCTTCAGAAATGGCAGTGCAGCAG
Source organism: Psittacus erithacus (assembly GCA_009867235.2). Classification (NCBI taxonomy): domain Eukaryota; kingdom Metazoa; phylum Chordata; class Aves; order Psittaciformes; family Psittacidae; genus Psittacus; species Psittacus erithacus. The sequence continues at coordinate 116,269 of WYDI02003029.1, read as the reverse complement.
CTGCAGTGAAAACGTTCATATATATATATACAGAATTCACTGTCACCCTTTTGATTTATGCAATCTGTATTGCAGCTGGGAATCTAGGACATCAGATATTGTACAATGAATAAAATTTGATTGAAGTGTGCTATAAGATTCATTTGTGTAAAGATGTTATTTATGGGAAAAATACATAACTATGCAGAGCTGGAAATATTGCTTACTTAGATTGTTTTCTAAACAGTAGCCAGCCAATGGCAAGTGTAAATTGTGAGGTTTTGCTTTTAACAAAGAAAATATTCTGTTGAGATGCTCTTTCTTTCCATTGTTGAATTTTGTGGGGTTTCATAAACTGCTTAATTCTACTTCCAAACTTCACCAACATGATCTCATTTCCCATAGCAAAGCCAGCAGAAGTCTCAGCAGAACAGTTTCTTATGGCAGTTTTATAGGTCTGAGTACTAGCTGAGAGCTTTACATGTTTTCCAACCCCCCCTCCCCCCCTTTTTTTTTTTCTGTCCTAGTTTTCTTTGTTTGAAAATCAAGCTTTTATTTCTGGAATTGCTATAGTCTTCCTTTGCAAGGAAGTGCTTTGGAACTTAGTGCACTGTTGTTGGGAAATGACAGCCTTTGTGTCTGGCTTTTACATTTGTTTTCTATGCTCTTTTTCCGAGACTTCATCAATCTCTGTCAGAAGAGCATGCAGTAGGACTTTAACTTTTATGTCCTTACCTACTTAAGATGACCTAGAGTAAAGCAATGGCATTTTTATTACTTATTTTGAAAACCACGCTTTCTCAGAGAACAATGTCCTTGAAAAGTTTTCTGGTAGCAGAGTGCTGAGTAAACACGAAGGAATATGATATTTGGCTAATATAGGTATTTTGGTTGAGAAGAGGAAAAAGTAGAGTTGAAGTGCCAAAAGTAGAGAGATTCTAGGAAGAAGGTAAATATTTCTTGTTTTTCAGATTTGTGCTACTGAAATAAGCATGCATGATAATGAACATCCATATACTTACTTTAGGTAAACCAAACACCTATATGCAGAGACTTTCTCCTGTGATTTCCTCTTTTACCTTGTACAGTTCAGCCTAATATTCTGTGCTAAGTAAACCTTTTAAATGTATGAAGAGACAAAATATAAATGATGAAATTCTCTTCTACCTCATTTTTCTGAAATACACTGCAGCAGTTCACTGAACTGTGCAGCTGCAGGAGAAGCAGCTTTTCCCTGATGGATGGAAAAATTCTTTACTAAAAAGTGCTGAGATGTCATTGATTGACTTATAGGTGGATTGGTTGATTGGAACTAACTTTCTTTTATTACCATAAATTCTCAGAATGTAGTAGACTTATTCATGATCACCACCTTTTTCAGAACCTTTATTTCACGCTTTGCATAACTTGGGACTTGTCTCTCTCTGGTTAAGTATGTAATCATTCTGAGGAGTTTAATTTACTGGTTACACTTTCTTATCACAAACATTAATCTAATTTTTCACTATAAGTTAAAATAATAGTTTTTCATACAGGTTGTCCATATCATGTGCTTTATCATTAATGCATATCTACTGAACACATCAACGGACTTTTAAGAGGGGAACTCAATAGGAGGATGGAGTATTTTAATGTTAAGCTAGTAAGTTACTTGTGTGACAATGCTTTTTTGAATGATTTCATGGAACACTTTAATTACTCAAGTACTCACTTAATTTTTTTTTTAAGCATTGTTGAAGAAAGCTAATGTCATATTCTTCCAAGGCTGTTTGAGCTGTCCTGTTTGAATTTATACTGTGAGCAATTAAAATGCTCCTTCTATGTGCTTCATCTATTGAAGCGGTTGGCTTTTTCATAGCTTTATTCTAATGTCTTTGTCAGAAAGGCGTCGTAAAAAGAGCACAGTAATTTGTATACTGTCAGAGGGATTTTCATTCAGTATTATCTAGAATCATAAGAAAATTCTGGGAAACCTAGAGAGGACCTATGGGTTTAACAGGGTGTGACCAGATAAAGATCCTTGCCAGCTTCATGGCGCTGTAGAAAGCTTGAATGCATACTGTGCATAAAAACTTGCATTCATGCATCTGCTTTCATCCGGAGGAGAAGACAATTCTGCAAGTACGGGAAGCAAAAATGATACAGGCCAGGTTTTGCTCTGTCTTGTACCTCTTGAGGCTGACAACCTCAGTGCAAGTCAGTATTTTCTGACTGGGCTGCAGGTTTGAGCCTACTTGGCCAGGGTAAGAGATTCTCTAGACAAGACTGAAGGGCATGTCCCTGTTTCTCTTGCGCAGGTCATCACATGTGGGATGAGGAAAAGCTCATCTGATGGCCGTATTCAGGACTGGGATTTTGCTTTATGAAATGCTATAGGCATTCAAGAAAGTCTGTCCTTTCCCTGACCTTGACAACCTGAAACAAATGTCTGACAATTTAATCTGGACCAAAAAAGCGAGAGCAGGTTTCTGAAAAACAAAATGCATTGCTTTTATTCCCTTTCCCTCCTCCCTGACTTGGCAGGTCAGAGGGGCTGTCCCAGAAGCAGAGGATATTAAATTTTTAATAATTTGTTACAGTATCGTGGTGTAGTTTCACTTACTGTTATATTATTTTGATGTTAAAAGTCCTGAACACTATTTATTAACAGGAAAGCACCATTCTTCAGTGCTTTGCATAAACTATTTTTTTATTACTTTTTTCCTTAGCATTTATAGTGGTTATACTAAGAATCAGTGACAGTTTCCCCTTGGTAATATTTAGCTTCAGGTTCAGTTGCTCAGCGCTGTGTGCTTTCACTAAGAGTGGGACTGTTTTCTCCGGGAACACTTTGTACCATTCAAAGGAGTTACAGCTGAAATTGTTAGAAACAAATGGAAATCCTTTTAAAAAGAGAAAAAGGCATTAAACCAGCCATGAAGCGTGCGAGGGAAATGGTTTGCCCTTCCCTCCTGTATTGAGTTATATAAAAGGCTTAAATATAGCTTGTAATTTATTACAATTATTTGATTTCACTGTATGTGAATAATAGATGAAAATCAAATGTCCGTGATCATTTCTTTTCATGTTGTCTTAGAAGTACGGAGAAGTTTGGACATGATACTGCTGATAGTATTGTGGAAAAACAAAGAAGTGGAACAGAATAAAACAATAAAAACAAAACATTTCCCCCCTGTCTGCAGATAATCTTTCTCTGGTTATTTGTTTTTCCAAGTTAAACTTCCTGTTTAAAACTTAGTTTAGCTCAAGTTTTTTCCCAGTCTTCTCAAATCGTAACAGTGAGTCAAAATTACCAAAAAGTTGTAACAAATACCCACTACAATATTTTTTGTATTAGCTGATGTACCTGACAAGCTGAAGAGTGTGGTAACTGTGCAAGACAATGAGGCATTCTGAAAGGCCCTAAAATGAGGGTACCCAAGCATATCTGTAAGAATGCTTAGCAGTATCTGTTGTAAGTTAGTGTATATCAAAGCCACTGGTGGTTCAGGCAATCAGTTAAGTACTTGTTATTAGAAGCTGGGGAGTTCTGCAGAGGCTGGGAGAAGAAAGTCAGAAGGAATCTTTAGATACTTGTCTTGTTTGTGCTGCTTCCCCAAGCACATTGTACTAGCACTTCCGAGGCAGAGGGTGGCCTACCCTTCCGCCCTTCAGGGCAGAAATGTCTGTCTCCTTCACTCCCATTTTTCCTCAGCTTGATATGTCTTTTTTTCCTGATTGAAAATGGCGTGGGTCGTCTGCTTCTGTGGCAGTCATGCACTCGCACAAGAGGTCTACAATCCTCTATTTTAATGTTATAATTCTATTATGCAGACTCTTTTGTTAATGTCTTTGCTGTAACAGCTGTGTTTGAAACCATAGATATCTGTATCCCACAGTACTGAAGGAAGAGGAGTCTTTATTAGTTGCAAAATCATATCCATTATGAATTTGGTTTAGTAAGATAGTAATTTAGTAATTTGCTGTAAGATAACAAAATTAATCCCTTCTTTTTACTACTGTAATCCTTCCATTTGATCTGTAATAACTGCCTTTCAGAATAGTATTGCTCCACGTACTAAAGTTGGCAGCATTTGCAAGTTTGAATCAAGTAGTTGACATTTATGCCATATGTTGTTTGGCACTTTATTTCAGGCAAGCTATTTTAAAAAGCATTTCTGCCTATAGACAGAAAGAAAAAGGTCAGCTTTCACAACCTGTTCCCCTTGCCCATAGTGACTCTATGGTGTTGGCCAGTTGGCTATTCGGTACCAGAGATCTTTCAAATTTCTTGTGTATTGCCATCTGAATTGCTTAGGTGAAGTCAAGCAATCTGTCAACACATGAAAGGAGTTTCCTTCAGAAAACAAAACACAAATTTTCACGCTGTATTACTGCTGCAATTTCATATGATGATTGACAGTAGAAGTGTCGTGGGTTCAGCTTAAACCATGACAAGAAGTCATGCTCCTATTTTGCTGTTCTGACTTCAAATGCAAGGTCAACTTCCACTTCAGTAGCAGGAAGTTTTTGCTCTGGGAGGCCTCTTGGCTGCGTTCTTGCTGTACCCTCCAAAAGTGCTTGCAAGACTGCTGGCATATTCCAGATCACCTGCAAGCTGCAGTATGCTCTCAGCTCATGCTGAGGTGACCCATAAGTCAACCTGGCCTTGCCACAGGGCCTTGGTTCTCCTGGGAAGCCGCCTGCTTGTGGTCTGTTGTCTCTGGGGTGCTGGTTGCCTGAGTACTGTGGTCCTCCTTGTTCAGAGTGGTCTGTAGGAAAGGTGTGGCTGCTGCTGGGACTTCATGCAGCTGGTGTTTTCCCTGATGAATCCCCCATCTGGCTTGGAGGGAAGGAAGTGTGATGTAAATGGGGACACTGCTTGAGGCTTGCAGGTGCTGTAATCGAATGTAGTTTTGATACCTGTATGCTTAGGACCTTGGTCAATGGAACTGTTTTGGAAGCAGTTTATCTCATGTAAACCTACCTTGCCAGGTCAGGTGCTCAAGAAGTATTTATTCAGGATGAAGGTCTTGTGAGGACTGGGGTGAGATGACCTTAAATTCACACTTCAGCTGTTTATACAATAGGCATCTAAGCTTCTACCTGCATGCTGAACTGTAACTGGTGAACGAACTGTTCAGTCTGTAGTTCTGGAAAAACTGGCTGGTGTTTCTTTTAAATCAGCTTAACCTTTTTTCCAGCCTTGCTTTTCATACCTCTTGGTAAGAGGGTCAGTGCAGCAGCCTCACATAGAGCACTTTTGGCTGGAGGAAAAAGAAAATGGATAACAGCAATGCTCCATTATTATTTCCAGCTATACTGAATTTGCTTGTGTCAATCTTCCTTCAGATCATTGAAACTCCGTAGTGAAGCACACTTGATCTGTTTTTCAGATCTCATTTTCTTGAGTTCATGAATCTACTGTGTCATTTGAATGTCAGGCTTTCCTAGGAAGGAGGCTTTTTCCCCAGTAGTGAGTCTGTTGGGTGGCTGCAGAGAGATGGAGCTTGCCTCATTCCTTGCAGCTCTGTCAGAATACATCCATAGTCTGTTTAGTTTCGGTATTCTACAGGTTTTGGTACTTGACAGACCTCAGTGTGGACTGATTCAGGATGCTAAATGAGGAAAAAAATAAACCAACCCAAACCTTTACAAAAGTAAAATTAAACTGGAAGAAAACTGTTATCTCCCAGAAATGATTGTGTAGTGCTAGAGCCTGTGCACACACAAAAGCTGTCTACATTAAGTAAGACTCAACACATAGGCTTACCTAGAAATGCAGCATATGATTTGCCAGTGTTTGTTTTGTGTTAACAAACAATTAAACTCCATATGTTCTTTTTCAGTTTACATATCTGCAGAATTAGGTCTCTTCAAGGTACAACAGTCAGGAGAATTGGGCCTTGTTTTATTTGTCTGGTTACTGGTGCTCTTATGAGTTCATTTCTTGCAGTTGCCAGCACCTTGTCTGATGGACACACTGAAGCCAGCATGCTAATGAATAAGTTACCTTTAAAGTGGTGTTTCTGTCAGATAAGTGCTGAACAGTAGTGGTGTTTAGTAACAGGGTGTTTTTGTGGTTTTTTTTTAAACTGAGTGTTGCTTGCTTATTAGTGCTAGGTTCCATTGTTCTGAATCTGACCTTCCCCAGGTTTCCAAGGCAGATGTCCCAAACTCACAAACTCACTTGTACCATTCTGGCTCTAAAGGTGGTGGAGGAAATAGATTTAAAGTTCTGATTCAGAAACTAAGGGATTTAGGTCTTTGCCTCAGTATTTTTTTGCTCATTGATATGTTTTCTAGCACTATTTTTAAAACCTGAGCTGTTAGAATTGTGCTAATCCATTACCTTTTTAAAGCAAAATATCTATTTGGCCTTCTAGAAGTAGCCTTGAAAATGTGAATAAGGCGTGGTATAGTCTGAAAAGCTGGAAGGCAAACAAAAATAACTCAATATTATTCAATTCAAGAATACTTTGTTGGTTCGACCAAGCTCTGTGGTTTCTGGGAGCCAAGCCTCCTCTTTTTGAATTTCTGTGTTGAACAGCTGAAGGCATTGCAGGGTGGGGGTCTGGATGGGGCTTTCCTATATCTCTGCAAGACCCAGGGGCTGTGTAAGCAGCCGGTCAATCACCTCCTTCCCTCCAGTGCCTCCTCTGCAAGAGCCTGGGGAGGTGCACCCAGGTTGCTGATGCTCAGCCCTTGTAAGATGTCAAGTGGTGGAGCGCAAAGAAGGAGATCCAACAAAATTCAAAGCCAAATGATCAGTCCTCCCACTGCTTTTGAAAGAAATTCTTTGAGAATATAAATTATGGCATACAACTTGTAAGGTAACACAATATGAATAGTGTTTTAAAGACATGCATAAAAGGAACTGCTTAACAAACTTAATTCTTATAAGCTGTTGAGAAATCCTGAAAGGCGGTCAGCATGTTATGGGCGAGTCTGCCCTATTCCACTGGTGTTAAATTTCAAGGTGGAAGTTTTTCTAAGAGTATAAGCTGAATGCTAGGAAGAGGTAGTTTCAAGACAGATACCTCTGTTTCTGAATGATTTGTTAATACACAGTGGCGTTATTGCAAATAAGGTAGCTGTTCCCCATAAAATCCTTGGCAAAACAGACTATTGATCCAGGACTGGGATTTTCAGATACTGCTGGTAGTCTATGTTGTTCCAAAGCTGTTGAGAATTCTTATTTTGCAACAGTTGATTTTTCCCTTCTACAACATTTCTGGACACTGTGTTAGCTTCAGAGTACTCATCACTGGGACCTGGCCAGTGGATAGGTGAAGACGTGGAGCATGCCTGCGCTCTGCCTCCCATTAACTCATTATTAATGGGAAATGGGAGTGGAGGATAGCAGACAAAGACAACTGAGGGAATCCATAGGGTGAATGTGGGGAGAGGCCAGGGTAGATTGTACACTATGGCTGTACTCAGTCCTTGAGCAAAATCTTACTTGAGTTGATGAGGCAAGTAGCATGGGCTGGGGAACATCAGGGCAAGAGATGAAGATGAATGGAGCATAATCAATTTTCAGCACTGCCTTTTTTTCCCATACTCCCCTTTGACCTGCAGTGCTGCTTTGCATTAAAGAAAAGCATTGGAAGTTGCAAAAGGGATAGAGCTACTACCACCACTCCGTGCTTTCATGTTGTCAAATTTCACTAGTTGACACACCTGGCCTGGAAGAAAATATTGTCTTTCTTCTAAATATTTTCAGTTAGCATCAGTGTATTGCTAAACAAAATTTCATGTTAGGAGACAATGTTTTCCTAGTCCTCTGTCATGTTTATGCTTTGTAGCTTTCACTGTAGTAAGAGGTATCTTACATTGTGAGGTTTTCAGGTTTTTAATAAAGATTGAGTTGCAATATGATGTTTGGCCACTGAATGTCTCTGAAAACCATATAAAGTTCCAGGAGCAGTGAGTATGTCACTAATGAAGCGCAGAAAAACCACATAACTTTATCGAATTCCATGATTGTCATTGGTGACGGTCACTCAGCAAATATTACTTACTGTGATTTATCATATTCTTATAGTTGGCGCTTTCCCTTCAGCCATTCTGCTTCTTCCTACTTCATGTATTCAGAGGGTATAAGCCTGGAATGACTCTTGCACTGTGTCCTGCTGGCTGTATGGTTATCCCTGGGTTATTCTGCATGGAGCCTCCTGTTTCTACTTAAAACAGTGTCCAGAGCGCAGTCAGGCTTACACTGAAAGACTTCAGGGGACAGACAGGTTCCTTGCATCTCTTAGCAGTTTGTTCCTATTTCTAATAACTCTTGCTCATAAACTTTTTTGCTGTACTAGAAACATGGAAGTTGTGAGCTTTGGCTTCTATTTTTTCTTGATCTGTTCTCCTCAACTCACTGAAAGTATGTTGGAGGATCTAATATGTCCTATAGCCATGACACCTTCTTAAAGAGCTCATTCTGTTGAGAAATCAGCAAGGGAAAGACTGTGTCTTTTAGGATATTCTCTAGCTGTCATTTCATACTTTCTGCTACTTCAGCTTTTTCACATTCTTGTATAAATGTGGACACCAGACACGGATCAGCCCCATTAGTGGAGGTAAAATTCTTACTGCAGGGCAGTGATAGCAGCGAGAATACGTGATCCTGAATTTCCTATTTAAATTTCCTTCTGAGTCACACCATTTTTTCAGGGCAGTCTTGACTGTTCTTTATGTAATCTGTTGTCCATAGTGCCCTCTATCCCTTTGATTTTTGTGCTGCTTATTTTCCAAATTTTCTCCTAAGCTGCTCCGTGGAATATTCAGAGCTGATAGTTTCCTGACTGAAATGTATTTGTAGTAACCTGAGTCCAGATTTTTGTTTTTGATCATTTAACCATTAAGCACCTTGAAAGGTTTATTCGTTAACATTTAATCCTAAACTGATTGGCTCCCAGCTTTTATTTATGTACCTAATCAAATACAGTCTGCTTGTTTCCAGTCTGAAAATCCTTCAGCATGGGCAGATGATATTCAGTAGAGCAGGGTAGGAAAACAGAGGCCAGGACTTTGTTTTGGAGAGTAGTACTGATTTTACATATGAATGTGGATTGTTTGTCTTAAGGCTTCACCTTGCTTTCGAGCATGTGCATACCTGCTTCAGAATGGCATTGAGATGCTTTAGACAATGTTTTTGTAGGTTTTTGAAACCCTGTGAGAATAGCTCCTGTATATGTTTATTTCTCATAACAACAAATTGGAAATTATTCTTTACCTTTATTTGAACTTTGGACATTATTGAGCTGTTCTGTGTAGATTATTCCATTGCTTTAAGAATCAACTATGACGTAATGAATAAAAAAGGAAAAAATTATTCCCAACCAGAAAAACCTAAATAAAGCTGTTAAATGTTGATTAAAGGCATGACTCACTATGCTTAAAGCGCAGTTGACATTTATTATTGAATTTTAGAATAATTTTTTAGTAGTTAGAGTTAAATTTGTTACCAAATTTCTAACTCGTACTTGATGGTGTTGGTGAAATCTTTCTATTTTGGTTGGTTTCAGTGAAAAATGTTGATTTCTCAGAACCAAAACTTCTCACACCAACATTTTGTCAAGAAAGCTTTCCTCAGGGTGAGGTAAGGAAGTGTTTCTGTATGGCAGAGCGGGTGCATATGGTTAACACCCAAATGAGGGGCCCTGGCAGAGAAGCAAAGGCTGTACCTATGCTTGCAGTGATCACCTGTACCCTCGAATCAGGGAGGGGTGAAGGGTATTGTAGGAGACAGGGGGGGTGTCTTGTGGGTTAACTTGTTTAATTAAAGTCATGTTGAATAGAGTTGCAGGGAGATAATTGTAGCAACATAAGATATGAATCTTAGTCCCCTATGCACAGAACAAGCTTGCTAATCACCCCTACAGCCTGGCAAAGTGTTATGTGCATCATGGTTTTCAAGTTGTCTAACAAATATTAGGGGAAAGGTTTATGATGCTTAATAATATTGCTACATGAAGCCTGTGTCAGGTTGTCACTGATGGATGTTGCTGAGAAGCAGTGTCTGTAGTACATACATCTGTAATGGTTTCTAGACACTACAGTATGCCTGACCAGATTTCACAGCAAAGTGTCTGCAGTTTGTATCCTACTCTGTTTTTCTTATGTGTGCAGTTCTTTGTATAAAAGATCTGAATTGTTGGTTTCAACAGTGACAAGCGCTAATGTTGCTAGCAAGACATCCTTAAATACAGCTTTTATTTATTTAAATAAACCACAACTGAATTTGACCCCAGTCCATGGGTAGCAGCAGTAGAGTTTCTGTAGTCATGTAAGTGGAAAATATGTGGAAGTGATCATGTGTGTAAGTATATGGGACAGGGGTACTTTGGCAGCTACAACTGCTGGGCAGGTTTTCTGTCACTGCAGTTCATTTAAGGCTTAAATTTTTCTAATCCACCTTGGTTGCAATCACTTTTAAAATAGAGATTAAGCAGTAGCTGCCACTACACAATGGTTCTTGGTTTGTGGTTCTTGTGTGTCTTGCTTGATGTACAGAATTCGGCCTAGGATGTGTTTATCATCCAATAAAAGGATAACATTTCTCTAAAAGTTAGGTTTTTTTGTATTTGCCCTTTGCCACTAGCAAGATGACAACTTTCTCTCTCCCTGCCTCTGCAACAAAAACTATAGTAGGTGTTTCCTGGGGAAAAAACGTGATTGAGGGAAGGAAATGTCACATTGCAATCATCAAAATGAAATAAATTAACCTACCAAAATGCTGTTTATACTGTAGCAATGCTCAGAGGCTTCAGTCAGAGCTGTGGAGGCATTGTGTTAGGCAGCAAATGAGTGTGGAAGCCTGTGGGAGGAAACATTTTGAGCTGGGGAAGCTAACCAGTGATCTAGCACCTGTATTAATTACAGTTGGGAGACTTCTTTGAATAGGCTTAAGTTGCACAAGGAACTAGGAACTCTGGTGGCCTTCAGCAAACATCAGTTTAGAGACCTGGGCCATGACCCAACAGAGGCATAACGAAAGTGTCTAGTCTGTATGGTGTGGACTTTGAAGAAGGATAATTATACCATACTGGTGTGATTTACAAAGCATCCCTACTGAGACATGGAGTAATCTACCAGAGAAACAGGAAGATTATATTTACAGTTAGAGATCTGTGAGAATCTGAGATTGAATGGGAAATAAAACTCTCACCCTGCTCTGAGTTAAGTCTTCCAAATATATAATCCACACACGCTGGTCTAGTGAGGGAAAAGGACAGAGAACAGTTTCTGGTCTTTTAAGAATTAAAAAGAAGAGGGGAAAAAAAAAAAAAGGCAGCCTGATCTTATCTGTCCCATGACTGGACCAGCATCTATGACCTCAAGAACTATATAGCACTTTTGAAGTTGTCACTGGCAAACACAGCTTAATGTTTTCTTGACAAAGTGTTTCTGTGCGTCCACTGTTGGTAAAGAGCATCTGGTTTTGAAAATCTGTCCCTAGAAACAATGGGATCTCCCACTGCAGGACATAACAGCCTTTAGAAAACTTTCCATCAGGTCTGAAAAAGGTAATATTTCTAGTTGGAAAACTGAAAGAAAATGGTAAAGAATGAAGAAACAATTTTTATTTCTGCACTTCTTTTTTTAATGAGCCTTTTTTTTAAAACAAAAAAACAACCACCAAAAAAAACCCCAAAACTAATGAGCTGCTGAGGTCTGCATTGCTCTCACTAGTGACTTGGAGAACTTGTGTCTGTATATGTTTAGGGAACACTTCCCTGACTGCCCCGTTTCAGCAAAATCCAAACGTAGAGAGGCTGCTTCTGCTACCTGTTGTTGCTATCTTGCAGAAGTTGCAACAGTTAGGCAATTTCTTTCTTTTGGATGATTTATACAACAGCTGTTATTTATCTACCCCACTCATTATGCAGGAGACTTTGGATAGAATATGCTGTTTAAAACCATTGCCAAAATAAGAATTGTACAGAGTATTTAGTAGTTGGTGTTGCATGAGTAATAGCACTGAACTAGTGATGTGTAGAGCAATGATCCCTGTAGTTCTTTTGAGCCATTAAAAATCATTTACAATTTTCTAATAAGATACTTTGCATCATAAATTACCAAATTAAAAATGCAAGTCATAACTCTGCCACAAGATTGTAATAAGCTTAATTTTAATGTCACCTCTTTCACAGTCCTCGCAATAAGCAACTCTCTGGCAAAAATCATATAGATGGGTTTGCCAAGAGAAACATTTCTGTAGTTTTGAGAAAGGAACTTTTTAAATATGATCTTGAGGTGGAAGAAAATAAAATGGTTCATTCACTGTAAAGTTTATAGCTTTATCTGTGATATGTTTCAAATTTATCAAAAGAATAAATACACAAAAGTTTCAGGGAATAACTTCAGCTAAAAATGAACATTTGTTGTTTTGTTTTGTCTGTCATGTGGAAGTATTTTCACCTCCAAACAGTTCCAAAAATATTTTTTGATTCAGAAAGGACAGAAAGTTACTTCAAAAACTGTGATGATCATGGAATTAGGCTATATGTATTTCTATTACTTTAGATGCTTCCATCTCCTCTTATTTTGGCAGTTATACACCCTGTTGAGATAAGGATGGGGTGTTACCTTAGGTTTTAGCAGACTGGTAAGGCCCAGGCCACTGGCAGTCTCTCAGTATTGCACAGGGAATTGATGACAGGGAGGGAACTGAATCCAAGCTCCTTGGAGCCTGGGCCAGTGCCTTTCCTCCTGCCATAGTAGGGAGAGAAGGTCCTCAGCAGATTGAATATATCCTACTGGGACTAGAAACACGGGGTAGAGTTGTTCTGTTCATATGAAGTTCAGAAGAGTAGAGAATATCAGGGTTCAGTCCTCCTCTAGTGCTTGGCAGTTTATAAAAATCTTTGAGTTCTAGCTCTTGGGGGCATTTCTGCTGCTGAGCAGAGCTGGGTCTTTTCTAGGCATATTGGGGGCAGTTGAGTGATAGTTGTGTAGCCTCTTCATTGTTTCTTTAAGAACATTTAAGAAAAATTACTGCTGCAGAACAAAGAGTGAGGATTTGGAAGAGTTTGGAGCCTGTCAATGTGTAGAATTCTTGTCATTTCTAGTTCAGGCATGGTTTTGTCTAAGCATACCAAAAGGTTTCGCAGATACTCAATTTAAACACATGAAAAAAGATCAGAAATCTGGGACTTAGCACCAGTACAGAGATCCATGAGGGTTTAGAGATCTTAATCTTAACAAAATATTAGATTTTGCTTTCATTCATACTAAATGAAAATGAGTGTAAATCATAATCACACTGAAGGCTGCCGATTTATTCCACACTTAGGCTTGTGTGACTTAGAAGTCGCTTCATTATTTTTGTCCAAGAGCAAGGGCTAGAGTACCCACTTAACTAAATGATTGTATTTAAAGTAGTGAATTATTTCCTACATTGTGTTCTTCTCCTATCAAAAATTTTTCTAAGAGGTTGGGGTTTGTTTGTTTCTTTTTAATATTTGTAAGGATTTATAGTCTGCTTTGCCTGCCTGTAGTCAGCCTCTCTGTGTGAGTTGTATGCCATTGCCTGTGGCTTGTGCCATGGAAGTGATGCCCAAGCGGGTGATTCAGATGTCTGGACTTTGGCCCGGTTCCCTTTTTCTTCTGGCTGTCACTTTTTCCCTTCTGTTATGCCAAGATTATCCTATGTGTTTGGTATTGCTCCTTGTGTCTCTAGGAAGGGTTACCCTGAGGCACGTCCTCGCAAGCTGGTACTGCATGCAGTGCATGCCAAGTACTGAAACAAGCCACAGAGAGTCTCGAGTACAGGAACAAAGCAAGCCTTTGGCTGCTCTGCCCCTTCCTTTTGGTCTGTTCATAAGAACAGAGCCTGACTCTCTTTGTCCATTGATACTGGGATTTACCCTGTATATTTCAGAGGGAAGTGGATTCTTGCAATATGTTCTTATTGCCTTTTTATAATAGCTCTTCTTGGTGCTTTCCTGGCTATGGTCACCCAAGAATTCTTGAATGGCTTATGTGAGTAAATGTATTTAAGCATCAGTGTACTGTTGTGGTACTTGGAGACCGGAGTGAGAAATGCTGTTACACTGCACTACGAACTGTCCATTTGGAAAATGACATTGGCTTCACTTCTGAAAGATAGCATAGCTAGGAAAGCGTTAGGTGGCTTGACCAGCATCATATGCTGAATCACAGGAAAAGAATAAGCATATATGTTTCATTGGCCTTTTTTTTTTTTTCTCTTTTAGTAATGCCTGGATGACAAGGAGCACTCCTTCCCCTATTTAGGACTGAAATGAGTGGTTCAGGGGCAGGGGAAGCTGTTATTTTGCTGACTCACTTCTCAGGAACTATAATATGATGTCCTACTTTCACGGAGAACTTTTCTTGCTGAGAAAAGAAAATGCTTTGCAGGAGGAAGATACCTGTCTATAACTGGTTAGAAATAATTCAGGAGGAAAGTGCAAAGAATATATCCCCTCTCACCTGCTTGTCAGGTACAAAGTTTAATGTTGTAGCATTTTAAATGTGTTTTGTCAAAGATTTATAACAAGATCTTGTGATAGGTACTGAGATTAAATAGTGCCGATGAAGTGGAGCAGTTTTACCATTGGATGAAATCTGAGTATATAGCCAACTGTGCAAGGAACAAAATCTAATAATCTTTTCAGGAACAATGGGATGTTTCTATTTGGATGGATTTAGTTAGGTTATTGGCATGACTGAGGTGCTTCCGTAGCATCTGTTACAATCATATTATGTGCTGATTGCTACTAAAACTTTGTCTTAAAAAAAAATCAAAATTATTTTAAGAATCACAGGCAAAATACTTGGGCTGGAAGTCTTCCAGGGTGATCAGTTCTGTACATCTCAGGAACAGGCAAGTGCCTCCCTACAGACTTAATGTAGATTCATGAGGGCTAGAGGGAAATAGTTTCTTTACCAGAAAACTCTAATGCTATTTCTTTCAATGATTATGCCTGTTAAATATGCTGTAGTCTTGAGAGGTACTGAAATTAGCAGGAAAATAATCCACTCTGAACATCGTTTCAGGTTTTCTACCTGCTCCTAACATTAGCTATGGCCTGATGTCTCAGGACATACAAATCTATTGATGATACGTTAAACTTTTAAATGCTATGAAGTTTTCCAATGCTTTATTACTAATAAAAGTTTTGATGTGTTAACTGTATGTTTTTATCGGCATTATTCTAGGCAGTGATTTTCCTCACAGTTCTATAACAAGCTGATTTTTTTTCAAGATTTTATTAGTTAAAACCTTAGTTAAACCATTAAATTAACCTCTAATTATAGAAATAATGTTTACGTGACCAGTGTAAAGCACCTGTGAGGCTGCTTTCTAGCACATGGGAAAGGAAGGAGATGCATGTCAGATTTTCCAAGGAAGGGTGTGGAAGGAATGTGCAAATTAAATTAAACTAAGAAAATTTAAAAGTAGATTTTAAAGTAAACATTGAGGGCAGTTCTGTGATGCCTGTAAACTTACACAGTTGTCTCCCAAAAAAAGTGCTATATGTTGTGCTATTTGTTTCTTTTCAAAACAAACTACAGGGAAGACAGACATTCACTCTAGGAAACAAACTGCAATTTAACCTTGTGGTTTCTTAACTGCATCATTTTTGATGCATTTTCCTGGCAGTGTACCTGGTGCAATGTATGATACAGCATGAATTTGACAGCAGAAAGAGCAGACAGGATTTAGAAAAACTGGTAGGTGTTTTTTCCAATCCATAAAGGTTTTTATTTCCTTCAGGAGAGTAACTTGTTTCCCTCAGTATACTTCTCTTTCTGTCTTTGACACATCTATTCTTAATACCTTTTGAGGTGCTTTTAGAAGACACATAATAATTGCAGAGTGCCAGAGTGAGATGCTGCAGCCAGCTAGATGTGGATGGTGGCAAGCACAAGCAGTCTAAATGAATAGCTGTTGTCTTACTCTTTAGCCTAATGCACGTGTGCTGTGGAGTGCTAATGGAAAGGAGGCTTCCCAGCCTGGATTTACATCCTTACCTTTGATTCTGTTGGGATGGAGGGCTTGGTGGTGTGTGTCTCGCTTGTCACAATGAGTCTAGTAATACTCTATCTTAAACTAGAAATCACTGAGTGAACCTGTGTGGCTGGGGGATGAATCTTGCATTTCCTATTATATCTTGTAGGAATTAAGCCACAGATTATATTAACGTATGTAGTCATATTGAAAAGTGATATATGGGAAGGTACTGGGATTTTTAGTTTTTTACTTGTTTTCCGATTACGGCCATTTACTGATATTCACTTACAGCACACTTACCGTACTGTAAGTGAATAACCAAAAAGTATAAAATTAAGTATATCTTGTGGGTTAAAGTGAGGAGTTTTACAGCATTCTGACTGTTTGAATTGATGTGATTGTACAAGGTGAAGTGTAACTCAGTGCGCTGTCAGCTGTTTCTCAGCTTGAATAGCTGAAGGAAGTGAAGGTTTTTTAAGTCCTAAATAAACATCTGTCCTGAGTATGCAAGTATTTGGTGAAGCACAACCACATAAGATGTGGATAACAATGCCTCATTAGCTGTTGTTTGTTTTGGTTCAGGTTTCTCAGTGCAGTTTGTTTCAATTCACAAATTAACATGCCAGTAACCTTTTACTGCATGGATTTCAATTTTTTTCACTGAGCAACAGCTGACTGATTGGGAGGGTCTCAGACCAGATGGCAAGAAACTTGGAATCTGATTCTGATCTTGCCTCCATGAGAAGAAACAAGAAACAGTGATGTTTACATCAATGCAACTTAATGTAGAATAGAATTATTTCAGAGGAATCGGAATGAAACCCATAATGTTTTTCCTACTCCTCAATGTCTTACAGAGTAAGACTTTCAAATTTATTCAGTTTTAATTACATTCAAATGTATTTTAAATTTCTGAGCAATCTCAACCTTTGAATGCGTCAGTTAATGATCTGAGCCTAATCTTATGCTTCTACAACTCCATTTAAGTCAGTGGACTTAAACTCAGGGCTAAATTCCTTCCTAAATTTAGTTTTAAACTTTCTAGCACAATATAAAACAAATTCCCACAGATCTATCATATGTATTTGTATTTTCTTTTGAAATGAATGAGTTGTAACATAATCTGGATTTTAAGTGTATTGGGTTTGTTTTATCTTTTGCTTTTTAGTCTATTTCTTTGTACAGTGCTATTTGTCTTAATGATAATTATGCTTTATTTGATTTCAATGAAAGAAGAGCTCAAAAAGCTCTTACAAAGAGCTTCAAAAACTATAATAAGCTATGCATCATCCTTAGGAATCAGCAAGTGTCATTGCAACCTTTAAAGTGATCAGTATATCTGATCAAAACAAAGATGGATTTTTTTTCTGGATTTTGAGATCTGGGAACTTAAATCATTATTTCAAAGTAGTAGCTGCTAATCCAGATGTGAACTAAGAGGATCCACAATTAAAGGTAATGCCGTAAAAATATTTATATGGATTATTTCTCCTATGTCTTCATATATTTTGTTCCATTTAAGTCTGTAAATTGGTGAGAGATTAACCAGTTTCCAGTGTTTTCTGTACCTAGAGGTTGATTCCTGTGAAGTACAGCAGCTGTGGTGAGGGAACTTCATATAATGTCCTAGTGTTGTTTCAGGTGCCTAACCAAAGGGACAGGCAGAATTTGCATACCCCACCTGAGTTACAGCCAGTACAGTGTATCTGGGTAAAGTCAGTTTATTGTAAATGCTTGGTAAATCCCTCATGTTTGGTTAAGAAGAGTACAGGAAAAAAAGGCAGATGTGAGTTTTCACCCACTGAGTAGCTTTCACACTGAACCCTTCTCTTGAAGGACTTGTGTTGGCCTTAGCTTCCTTACCCTATATATTTTTAATTTTTCACTTTACCTTCAGTAAGCAAAATGAACTGTCTGGCCAATAACCTTGCTGTTTAAGAGCGGCTTAGAAGATCATGGGTATGTTATATGGGTACTGAGTCAATAATCATCTTGCTGCACGCATATCTGAATGGCCGGGGCTTCACCAAGCAGCTAAAAGCCATGTGTAGCATATTTCTTCACAGCACATTGCTGTAGTAAGAAAGAGGTGGTAGACATTAACTCCCAGTTTGTAAAATGTCTTCAGTATCTTTTGACTTAGGTCTTTCCTAGTAATTTTTGTTCAGCTTTGTCTACAAAATTCAATTATTGGTGATTTAATTAAATGATAAATGGATGAAGCAACATTGAGAGATGTAGTGAGAATAAGGCTACTGGAGCCTTGAGTAGGTCTGCCATGAGCAAACGTAATTTGCAGTGTGTAATGAGGGCTTTGTGTGTGCTGTAGCCACATATGTATTAAGACACCTGGGGTACTCCAGGAATGCAGCCAGAGACAGGGTTGTGCAGCATGTCTTTCCAGAAAACAAGTGTTCTTCTCATGCATGCAGGCAGGTTTTAACATTTTGTTTTGCCCTACACTGAAAAGAGGCAGGCATGTACAGAAGTGTTCATCAGAAGCACTTGGATCATAGAATCATAGAATGGTTTGGGTTGGAAGGGTCCTTAAACATCATCTAGTTCCAATCCTGTTGGCACAGACAGGGACATCTTGATGCAGAGCAAGAGTCAAGCAAGAACCTGGCTCCTCCCACAGCCCAGGTGAGAGTCATAGCCTTCAACCTACTGTGGAAGCATTTGCATTGCAAAAGCAGTAATAGGTAAAATTGCCCCCAAAATTAAATGGCCCCAGCAAATTGTGCTTAGGAGATTGAAGATATTCTGCCCTTGCTTTCAAACTGCTGTATAGGATTAATTCAAATGAACTCAGCAATAATAAACACAACTTAAAATGTTGTCAGATTCCATTTGAATTACAAAAAGGCACCAGAAGGAAGTAATTCTGTTGTTCTGAGCCAGAACATTCAAAAGGTTAGGGTTAAAAAGACAAAGCTGTAATATTTTTGAGTACTTGTGACTATGAAGTCTGATGCTGCATTTAATTACACAGTCATATAAAGAGGTTTTTTTAAATGCCTCATTCATTGAACAAAATTGAGAGTGTTCAATTAATCAGTGTACACTGATTTTTCTTTTATGCTCTTTCAGTACATGTTTGAAGGGTTGAACTTCATACATGTCGCTGTTACCTGCTCTGAAGACCATATTGTTCGTTTTCTTCAGGTGCTTTTATATACTCTGAGTTAGAATCTGGGGTGCTTTAGCAAAAACACCATTATGAGATAAATTGAGCTATTTTGCAGCTTGAAGGTGGGGAAATGATGGCATAGATACAAAAATGAAAGTATTCTGGAAGAAAAAAATAGTTGTAAATGAGCTGAACTGCTTTAATTCAAATTTGCCTACAGAAGCCCTGTGGCAGGAAAGTGATTGTTTGCAAGGAAACTTCACATGGCAGTGTCTGCTAAAGTTAAAAGTGTCTGAAAATATGGTCATAAAGGAAGCATTATTCTTAATATTAAACAGTGCTGTAGCCCTGCCTGTATAAAGCACCAGACCTACTTGTTGATGCTTTTAACATACACTGTATTTCATTCAGCATTTTCTTTCCAAACAATTTTATCTGCATGTTTTGTCTGAGAAAGTAGTTAGACTTATATAGAAATTGTATTTAAGGAGAAAATAAAATTTTAACAGAGCAGGAGTATGGGAGAGGTGGCTCGTCATTCATATATGTCACCACGTAATACACAGCAAAAGAGGATACAATTCCAGGTCCTCTTCAGTGTATCTTTGCAATGAGTCTGGTGAGTGATGAGTGTCGTATGCTGTATTGTACTAAGTTTTTAACATGAAGATTGGACATAAGTAGGTTGCATAGTTATGCTATGCTCTTTGCAGTACCTGTTGTATTTAATTTCAAATCACATCAGGCCTGTTGCCATGCTGCTTTTTATGCTTTTCTCAGCTTTGAAGAACAGTGATGCTAAAAATCTATTGATTCTGTTGCCTGAATTAAACATGTAATATGCACAAAAGCTAAACTAGTCCTAGAACCTACATCAAAATCTTCCTTCTTATGTCTTTTATGCTGGTGAGGTGAACATGGTTAAGGGTCTAAGCGGGTAACACTTGGTCTGTGGTCCCATTACTTAAATGCTGGCAAATGTCTCCCAAGAAATGCAAGAGGTCTGGTACTCAAGATATCTTAGTGCTTAGATGTCCCAGAAGAGTTTTAGATGTTGTTGGAGGTGTTACTGTCAAAGGCACTTGCACAGCAAAGCCTGAGAATAAAAGCTTCTGTTTCTTCCACAAGAATAGGGGCTGTTTGCAGTGGTACCACAGGCAAGCCCTTGTTGGGTGAATCAGTAGGACTGCAGATCATTTTCTCCTGATTTACATAGACTTGCAGTAGTTTGTTTTGTTAGTGTCTGTGGGGAGAAAGGAGTAAACTGCTGGAATTAGCCCACATAGGCATGCCCAAGTGACTTCCCAGTGGTTTACAAGGCAACTTGTGGCAGAGAAGCCCGTTCAGCTTGGGCTTTCTGAGAAACAGGCTAAAGTTCTGTCCGTAGAAGCAGCCTGAGTTTCCTCAAATTTATTTGTAAAACTGGAGGAGGCTTCCTTCTAAGTGCTTGTTTTTGATTGCCAGTTGTAGAGAAAGGCTAAAAATGTGAGCACACTCCCCCTAACAAAATTTCTTCAAGCATTCGGTGGCTCTATGGCATGTGCTGCCTCTGACTCACCGGCATCACTAGGAAAATGCATTATCAGAAAGTATTAGAGCCTCTTTCCTGAGCAGCTGAATAAACTGCTTTCTTGAGGCAAATATTGTTGTACTGTAGATGGAAATCTTTATCACAGTTTAGTCTGAGGCTAAAAGATATTTCTTGCCTTCCTTTCCTCTTCCCCTCGCCCCATCTGCTCCTATTCAGCTTCTTACTAAAGGGCTTCAGTGTAACAAAAGACATGAGATAAGTTATCCTTGGAAGCCAGAGAGCAAGGCAACTTCTTGTTGTTAGTCATCATGTCTCAAACCATGTTTGCAAATCATTGAAAACAAGGCAAGGGTTTTCAAGCCCCTTGAAAATCTGGTTCCTACCTATTTTTCCTCTGTTTAAGGCAGGTACCAGTTCATGGTAATTCTTCCTTTCTTGGCACAAATATTTATGAGTTGTTTCTTCATGCAGCCTTTCTGTGGATTTTATGAGAACACAGAAAGGAATATGGGAGAAAGTTGTTTAGCAGCTGTTAGTTCAAGAAGATACAGAATAGCTGGAAAGGCTGGGGAAGTATTCAGCAGCAGTATCAGCTTATGTTGACAGTTCTTCACACCTGGTGTGTTCTGAATATACTGTTTAGCCTGCCTCGCCAGCTTGTCTGTTGCAGCCGCTTATCCTGACAACCAAAGCCTCCTTCCAGCACATATCATGGCTCTGTAGAAGCGAGCGGAGCAAGCAACTTGCTAGACTTGGTGCTGTTTTATGCTCACAATGAACTTCAGTTTCACTAGTTTTCCTCCCTGAGGTTGATGATGGGTCTGAGTCTTCAGAGTGGGAAATGAATATCAAGTCAGTTTCCTGGAACACTTGGAACTTCATTCCATAGTGTGTCTCTTATTTCTCCAGCAACACATATGCCTGAAAGCTCTTTCTTCTCAATTAAACCACAGTCCCTCTCTTTTTCAATTTCCTGTGACTGATGAAAGGTGACTTTTTCTTGTACTTTCTTTAGGGTGGGGTGTTTTTTTTGGGCTTTTTTTAATTTCTTCCTTTCTTTGTCATTGTCTGTATTCCGAGTGGAATTTGACTGTATTAATTTGTTTGTGGGTATCTGGATAAGGATTTCCAGGGCTGGGAGAGTGGTTGTTTATAAATCATTGCAAATTACTTGTGTTCCAGTTCATTCAATGGCTGAGATTTCAAAGGAGAGGCAAGAAGAGAAAAATCAGAATGCGATAGCATGAAAGGAGAGGAAGACTTCCCAGTACCTGTTTATTTAGTTAACACCAAAGTTAACCTTATGATCTCCTGGATTTCCTCTACTCAGAAAAGGGAGAGTAAAAAATTGTCAGCAAAAATGGTTCCAGGCCAGGAACTGTACTTAGATAAAATCCCTTCTCTTAGGGAGGTATTTTGTCTCCTGTTTTGGGTATTGCATCTCAGCAATCTCCAGAAGCACAGTGTGGGTTTGTGTTCTTTTCACTGTTCTAGCGAGGCTTTTCCTGTTCCACAGAAAATACAGATTTATTGCTTATATTTTGGTTTTGTCTTAACAATTGATCTTTACTCTAGCAAATTAACCAGATTAGCTTGCCTTTTTTGAGTATGTCCCAGTTCTTCAGTGGAAAAAAAAAAAGAAAAGAAAAAAGGCTGCATTGTGGAGTCTGTATTCACCCACCCCAATCCATGCTCTTCAAGAAGGGTAGTGTCTACTCATTTTGTTCAAAGGTCGGTCTCAGAGCCCTCTTCTGTACTCACCCTCTTGTTTATGTCAGTGTGTTAGGGAGTAGATGTTTTGATTGGCAGCCTGTTTTTAAGAGTCTTCCTTGGAGAGGTCTTCATAGCTCCCTTTCCTGAAGAGTCTTTTGCAAAGGTTCTGTTGATGCTCAAGTAAAGCAGTTTGCCTTGTAGTCCTTCCCAGGGATGTAAGAGTGAGAGCTGAAGAGCTGAGCAGAACTAGTTTGATTGCAAATGACAGCAAATCTGTGACAACAGAGGAGAAGGGGCAGGAATGGGAACTGCTTACAAGTGCCAGTACTGGAGGAACCCAAATAATGTCTGGTTTTCCTCCCTGATCTGGAATAAATACAGATGCCTCTATCTCCAGGTGCAGTATGAGAAACTACTCAAATAATGAAAAATGCATGCCAGATGAAAGCAATTCAAAACAGGTATTTTCCCTTCTGAAGAATTCTGTAACCTGTGTCTTGCTTGTCCAGGATTACTTGCCACTGAACGAGGGACAGGTAATGCAGGATAGCAAAACTTGATGAAGTTGTGAAGTTGCTTGCTTGAGGTTATTATTAGAAAAGGGAGGATTAAATGGAGAAGCACACACTAAGTTAAAAAGGTGTACATAAAATTCTACAAAATATAAATTTTATTTGTTAAAGTAATATTTGAAAAAACAGTAGAAGAATGGGCAAAGCTTTGAGCTGTTGAAACGATCAGACGAGTAGTTTCTGAATTAGTATTATGGCCATCAGATCCAGCAAAGTCATGACCGGACCAGATAAATCATAAAACTTCATGAACTGTGTCAAGGAAAGATTTGTCATTACTATCTTTACAGTGATTTTGTAAAGATCAGATGTTAACCTGCAAATATCAAATCCATGTTATTTGAATCCTGTTACTTTCACGTCTTTATTTTGTTAAGATGCAGGACACAAATATTAATTTTATTGAGAAGGAGATAAGTGGAAGTGAAAATAGGTTCTAACCAGGTAGATCAGTCGTGGGGTGGGAACATGCTGTGCTGAATTGCCCACACAGTGCTGCCAACGTGTATGAGTCATGAGTACCAAAGCCACTTCCATTTATAAATTCCTTATGAACAAGAGGCAGCTATAGATGCCATTGAGTGGCTTTTTTGGTTTTTTTAAGATGGTTTGGGCTGAAAATCTTGAGCTCCACAGAACTGATTAAATCAATACAAGGTGCCCAAAGTCCCCTCTGAGAAATTACTGAAGTGGTTACCAAATGCACCTCCCATTCTCCGGGGAAGTTCCAGAGCTTTGATAATTGCTTTTGTCCCCAGAACACTGAAGCAATTTAGATGTTCATATAAGACATTAAAACCTGAAATATTATGCTTTAAAAGAATATCAATATTTTGAAGGACAAACTTTGTGAAACAGATTTTTTTTTTTTTTTAATCCTTATTTTCCTAAGGGAAAATTCCAAAATATTAGGAGCAAATTGAATCAGATTCACATTCTGAAAATTTCCAGGCTAACAGGTTGTGCAGCTCTAGTTATTTCATCCATAAGGCATAAGCTGGTCATAGACTGAAAGACTCTGGTACCTTGAAATATCTGTATGCTATGCGGGGCATGAGCCATATAAACTGTGAATAACCACATAGTGTAACGGACTTCGTCAGGTTGAGAACTGCATATGTAACGTGTATATATTCATTTAATACTCATGCACATACTTTATATATGTATGTGCATATATATTATGTAAATTTACATCTCCACACACCAGGTATTTATTGATAAACCAAGTTTCTGAAGGAATAAGAGTTCCAGACTCCTCTTCCACTATCTTACAGAAAGTGTGGTCTTCATGGCCTGCATAATCCAAGCTGCAAAATATCCACTGTAGATGAGGCCTTTGTGCCTGAAGTGAATATCAGCCACTCTATTGGGATATTTGTTGGTTTTATTGTTTCTTTTTAATATTTTTCTTACTCTCTATTCCATGCTAAAAAAGAATTTAGGGAATGTTACTGTTTGTACATTAATACACACAAGCATGCATATCTATCTATATTTTTTTTATAGTTATTTCTACATTTAGCTATATTTTGTTTCTCAACATCAAAATTTATCACTTTTCAACAGAAGAATTTTCTGGCATCCAGATAAGACCATCTATCCTGGCAGAGCACACACACAATGTCACATATTTAAGTCCTAAGAATATAGCTCAGGTTGAGAGCTTGAAATTGTCACTTGTGTCCTATATGAATGTCTTAACCTTGAAGCAATTTTTAGGGTGTTATGATTTCAGACTCTCTTGTGAAAACAGTTATGCTTTATGTAAGTAATTAAAATACTAATTGAATCTGTATCTTTCACAACTTGAGATGAGTCCCATAACCAGTGGGCTTACAAAACCAGCCTAGTTAGCCCTGTGACTGTGTCATTGGTTATATAAGATGAGGTTACTCCAGTAAAATAATTGAGAGCAGCTCACCTGAGAATAGCAGAGAGGTTGGTAATTAGTGCACTTGTCTAGGCTGTAGGAGACCTACTCAGTCCAGGTATGACTTAGTCTGAGCTGGGATTTGAATTACGGCATCTTAGATCTCCAGTGAGGCTGTGACAGGTTGGATTGTGAATTGTTTCAGGGAAAGCTTGTCCAGATTTTCATCACAATTTTTAGGTGGTTTGGGGTTTCTCTGCATGAAAAACAAGAGAAAAAGAAATCCGTAATTTATTTCTTTTTGTACCAGAAGAGTTTTTTCTTGCATAGCTTTACTAAAGATAACGGCACAAGCAGGCAAAGAACTTGGCAAGAGTGAGAGGAGGTATTTACCAGTAACAAATTACTCATGAAATAATTAATTTGTTAATATTATGATTTACGATAAAACATAATAAAAGTCACTCCTGCTGCTGATAGGAAAAGTAGACAATGGGAAACATGATGTTTGCATTGGCCTGTATTGTGTCTTGATTTCTCCAAGTGTTTACACAATTTTCTTTCTCCTGACATCAGAGGTATGGAAAAGCCTTAGTACTTTGTTTATAATAGATTCTGCATACTTACAGTGGTTCCTTTGGGAAAACAAAACTCGAATATCTAGGAAATGTTGCAACCTATCTGCCTTTCAGAGGATGTGACAAGCTTCCTCCTTGTGCAGCCCGTGGTGTCTGCCTGCATGCCTGCCGGCACTCTCCACAAACAGGTCCCAGACCCTTCGAATACAAGCTGTTCCCTTCCAGATGTTCTCTACCCGCTAACATGGATCTGTGAAGAACATTGGCGAGACATTGTGGAGGAGCTTGTGCTGCCCAAATTCTCTTGACTATATTTGTTCTTGGGAATGACTATAACTCCTCTCCAAAATAGGATGGGACTGTGTACAGCACACCAAATAACAACTTGAGCACCAAAATATATTAACTTTTCACTTTTAGCAGAATACAGCTTCACAGAAAATGTTTTTACCCTCTCTAAAGGCATGCTATTTGTATATGATCTTAGAAAATAAGAGGGTAAGAGCTCCTGCTGTAGTTGCTGGCTTTGGTATTTAGTACATTAAATAAGCCTACTCATGCTAAATTGTGCTTTAGCAGTCCAATACTTTAAATTGCCAAATCTTTCTGTAATGTGTTATGTCACCTGCTTTGGTCTTCTGTGAGTAGTTTTGCTCCATAATTTGCATGAGGGAATGGGCACAATGAGTTAAGTTTCTACCGTAATGTGTTGCATATACGGTGGCCGTCCTTAACTGCTAACTCTTGGGTATGGAGCTTCTGGGCTTTTAATAAAAAATCCATTGTGTTGCCTGGTGCCAGTGAATCATCCTAAAATGTGCTCTGTTTCTCGCACCTAAGCAAGCCTATGACACTATGCCAGACTTGCCTGGAACAGCCTTCTGACTACAATAGAGAAATAGTAGCTGGCTCCTTCTGTGGCAGCCCCTTTTTTATTCTTTTTGCAGTTCTTTTTGGCATTCAGAGACAGACATTACTGAAGAAGCCTTGTTTGACTTAACTGCCCTATCTGATGCTCAGTAGTTGAAAGTACTGAAGCAAAGCCTAGATCCACTACTACTGGTAGATTGATATTCAGGGGTAAGGTAAATTATTCTCTTACTTTAATTCCAATTAAAAGCTGCCTGGTGCCCTGTGTGGCAACATTTTCATTTGAGAGGTGTGGAGTTTTGAATGGGAACTGTTTAAACTCCTGCCCCTTTGGGCCAGTCAGGGGACCAAACAGTTTCTCAAGTATTATGGTCCCATAATTTTCTCAATTAACTGGAGACGCATCTCTCATTCTGTATTACTATTCCAGCTCTTCTTTTTGCTTCCATTCAGTTTTCAGGTTATCACTTGTTAATTAGTCATATCAATGGCATTCTTAAAGCATGTACTAATGTCATCTGTTACTTCCTTCTTATTGGGCTTTAATATTTTATGTCCATGTGCTTAGCCTATGATACTTGACACTGTTTCTGTCCAGTGCATTCTGGAGATCTCTCATGAGGCTTTTTAAGTGAGTTTATCTCTTTTACCAAATGCTGTTGTGGCGTTCTGTGACTCTGCTCTGGACAAGGAGAACAGACCTGAAAAATCTGTATTTAATATCAATTTTGATTCAGGCTTCTTTATCCCCCTCCCTAGAATTTGAAAAGCGTATAAAAGCCACTTCATGCCTTGGTTTTCATCACTTTAATTGTAGGAGAATAGAATCATCTCTTCTACTTCCTAAAAAGTTAAAATTATACAGGTGCATTGATATTCCTGTATGTGCTGTGGGGTTGGTTTGGTACAATTAATAGCCGTGTGGTTTGGGTTTTTTTTTTTGTTTCCATTCAATATCTTTCTGTGTCTGCTCATAGCTAGCCTGTTTCTTTCATTTAGGAAGTGAAATGAATATTATCCAAATGTACCATTTGTCTATGAGAGTTCAGTTGCTCACTGCAACGAACTTTATTGTACTCAGTCATCTGAAATTCCTGCTGTCTTTCTTCAGTTGCATTGGTGGTTTTTGTACTTTCAGCATTCTGTTTAAAAGAATGAGAGGTGATTAATGGAGTATTTACTGCTTGTTTAACAAATGCTCTCTGTCTAATTTTCCCTCTTTGAATTTACTCACTTTTGTAATTTCTGATACTCTGAAGCTTTTAAATCAGTGTCAGTGTCAGAAGATCTTTATTACTAAATCTTGTCCATTTTTTTAGGCTTGACCTGTTTAAGGCAATGTTGGCATATCTTGAGTGTTGCTTATTCTTTGTATTTGCTCTTTACTGAGAATCTGCTTGTATGCTGGGCAGGGCTGCTGATGCTGCTTTAAACAACATCCATTGGCTGTTTAGTCTCTTTGGGATTCATTTTGGCATTTCAATCTTTATCTGTCTAGACTTTGCTACTTTTCTCCCCTAGCTTCTTATCATACAGTCTTGTTTTCTCTTTCTGGCTGCTATCAAAGTAACATCAGAAACTTATTGCTTCCTTTTTCCTTTAATTCTTCTTAGAAAAGTCTTTCTACTTTTCTAGCTGTACTATGGAATAATTGTACTTATCACAAGATGCCCAGGTCTTCAAGGTAGATTTTTTACCTTTTGAGTTACCAGTTATGAACTGTTAACTCAAAGGCATTTTTTGAGATTCTCATTTTTTATTCTCACTTTAGCTGTAGGAAAGTTTCCATTTATATCCTATATTTTCTTGTTTGTGTAAATATTTGCTGAAGAATTGTTAAATTTACTTTAAATGATGTAATTTATATATAAAGTTGTACATTGCTTACAATATTGCTATGTCTAGACTTGTAGATTTTCCTTGTGGAAACCACAGTTTTCTGTGAAAAACATTCTGATAATCAAATTAAAGCAGATTGAACTTAGAATATCTGTACTGCCTTGAGGGTATCCACTCTGTTGTCATAAGGTAAATAGACTTTGTGTGTTGGTGATGTTTAAATGCATTTCAGCTATTTTATAAATTGAATTCCTTAAATATTCCACTGATAAGCATTTGGGAACAAAGTCTGTTTCTTCAGTGGTGTGCTGGTAAGATTTTGTTCAAGCTATGTAACTGAATGTTAGTTTAAACTGTTGTGCCAGGGTGTGTGCTCATACTGCAGTTCTCACATGTCATTAAAAAATTCAGTTAGTTCTTTTGCTTTTCCTGGCAACATTACCAGTGATTTAAGATGCTTAATATGACATTAAGACAACTGACTTATGTGCCTTTGTATAGGTAAGGCTTTATTTGGGTCAATTTTGAACACTCAAAATCCAGTTAAGACCAAGGGCTTTCAACTTGCCCTTCAGCTACTCTGAGGGCAAAATAATCTCATTTTTGCAAAGCAAACTGTCATTAAAAATGTTTTTCTTGGCAGCTTCTGTGAAAGATTTTTTTTCAGTACAGAAACGACCTGCATCACCTATCTTGCTCACTATTAAAACCCCATGTCAGTGCAACACTGCATACTCTTTATAGAAAACACATTTACTGAGTGGCACTGTGAGCAGTCAAAAAGAAAGAAAATTAGATGGAAAGCATTTTAGTATGGATTTTACCTATCCAGATTGCTCAGGTGGTGAATGCATATGCTCAGCAAATGGCCATAGCAGTAGAGTGTACTCCAGCAGTAACATCCCTTTTGGCCTTTTGAAAGCCTCTTGATTCCGTTGGTACTTGTGTTACAAGAATTTCTCCATCAGAGACAAACTGGAGCACCAAGTGACATGAAAGCTTTCCTGTTATCTGTGATTGAATATTGTTGTAATCCAGCAAGGTTAAGATTCAATTTGCTCACATAAAAAAGGCACTTCAGAATTTCTGTGGTAGTTAGAATTGTTCACAACTGGATTCAGACACCTGGTTTATCTAAAAACCTATTGTGGAAGAGGAGTTAGAGATTTCCATTTTAACTTTGTGAAAACTGCCTAACGAGTGCCAGCTACTATGGCCAATTGAAATGTGCCAGGTTTGCATTCAATTAAGGGGGTGACAGCACTGGTATTTGCCCTTACATTAGATGAAAGGAATGGCAAATGCTACAGTAACGTGGCTGAGTTGTCCAAGCCAAAGCGCTTCATGTATTGAGTACAAGTGTTTATTCCCAGAGAAGCTGCTTTTCGTAGACAGCTTGTGTCTCTGATGCTTCTCCCCCTCACAGAATGGCATTTTACAGTTTCTTCAATCAAGCATGCCCACTGTTGGTATTGCTCTGATTTCACACACTCAGGTTTAGGCAACATGAACTTTGGGGAGAGCCTTATCCTGAACAGGGAATTAACTCTCCTTGGCATAGTTTATATTGACAAAGCTGGTTCTTTTGTGCTCTACAGCACAGTAAAATCCTGACCTAGGGTTAGGACTCCCAGCTGCTATGTAATACAGTTAAGAATATATCCCCATTTCAGGCAAGGTTAAATCCCAACTGTACAGGCACAGGCTTTCCTTTCCATGCTGGCAGTTAATGTTAATCCAATTCAACTGGTGACTAGATGATGGCTAAAAGGAGGAAAATTCTCTGGTGAAACAAAATATTGGGAACAACTGAAAAATTATCTGGACTGCTGATTCTAAAATCCATTTGTTCGTTTTCTTTTTTTCCCTGCAGTTAGCAGGATTTTTTTTTTTCTTTAATAGAATTTACTTAAGATATGAAGCTAATGCAATTACCCCTTCAGGAATAAATGATGTGACAAACTTGCAAATCATTCTTGATGCTTCAGACACAGTATGATTAGAGGTTATCCCTTGAGAGGGTAATGGTTTGAAATTGTGTGTTTGAGAGTCTGCAGTGTGGAAGAATCTTACTTGGGTTAGCGTATGGATGAAAGAAGAACCACAGGACAGTTTTTTCGGACTTAGCAATTGATTGTTATAGCCTGAAGTCTAGCAGAACCATATGATGTGTATGTCAGAGGCTCCGAAGAAAGCTCAGTAGGTATAGTAGTAATAAAATTATCCTTTTATTGAGGAAGAAATGTTTGGGGAAAAAAAGGAAAAAACCAATTAAATGGTAATTTAATTAAATGAATTAAATGGTAAGCTTTCTTAGGTTTCTTGGTGTAGGAAAGTTACTATTGGGACCTAAATAATCTTGAAGGGGAGAAACAAGCAAAACAGTGATTTTAATAGTACTGTATGACTCAGCGTAGTTAAAAGGGTGATTATGAAGGAATGGCATGACCTGGCAATGCTGCATGTGCAATAAAATGACAGATGACATTCAGACAAATGTAAAGTGATCTAATGAGGGGGAAACAATCCCAGTTGTATATTACACAATGATTTGCCATAGGTTGACTATTGCCACCCAGAGGAGGAAAATAAAATGCTGGGGTTATTACAGTTCCATGAAAATGTCAGCACAGTGCTCAGTAGCTAGTGTAGTAGGACAGCTACAAATTATTACAGAGCAGAAGAGAACAAAATTGTCTCTATACCACTGCAGAATTGTGTGGTGCACCTGTGTCTTGAATACTATGTGCATCTCTAGTCCTCCTGCATTTCAGAAAAGGCTGGTACAGGCATGAGAACAAAGAAAAGCAGTTACAGTAAGTTACAGCAGTTAAAGGAGGAATAACTATATATATATACATATATATTCTCTATGAGAAATAACTAAATAATCATAATAATCATGGAACTCTTAGGTTGAAAAGGAGACAGCTGAGGGAAATGTGGCAGAAACCTACAGAGTGATGGTACTTGGAGAAGGTGAGGAGAGACTGGCCAGTTTCTCTCCTAAGGTAAGAGTATGGGGCTACTGGGTGAAATTAGTTAGAGCCTTCTTTAAAGCAG
Source organism: Psittacus erithacus (assembly GCA_009867235.2). Classification (NCBI taxonomy): domain Eukaryota; kingdom Metazoa; phylum Chordata; class Aves; order Psittaciformes; family Psittacidae; genus Psittacus; species Psittacus erithacus. The sequence continues at coordinate 85,160 of WYDI02003029.1, read as the reverse complement.
TGAAATAGCATGCTGCTTTATGGTCTGTGTAAATAAGCTGTGGAACTCCTTGCTACCAGATGCTAGTAATATGTATGTCTTCAAATGGGCTTGCAAACTAATGGCATAAGAAACTGTAAGTGGCTACTGAGTGTAAAGGCTGGTTTTCGCTCAGGAATTCCCTGGCCCACAGATAGTGCTGGGAGGATATTCAGGAAGTATCAGTGTATTCATGCCATGTCCTCCTCTTCCTTTTTGGGCAACTGCTACAGGTTGCAGTTGGACAGAAAATACTAGTCTCCATGGGCCTTTGGTCTGAGCCGGTGTGCTTTGTTCCAAGGCTGATAAATCCCTTGTTTCCATCTTTGAGTCTCTTGCTCTAGATGTAGCAGACTTCGCCAAGATTCCTGATTAATTTCTAGATCTATACATTTACCAGAGACATTTAATACCTGGTATCATAGGAGAGATTCCTAAGGGTTCCTATTTTGGCTGCAGCAAAAGCTTAACAAACCTTAGATGTTTTTGATAAAATATTAGGAGATAACACATGAATGCCTTCTGACAAAAGTGGTGAGACCTCACCTGTAGTACTGTGTTCAGCTGTGAGGCCCCCAATGTAAGAGGGACATGGACCTGCTTGATTGAGTCCAGAAGAGGACCACCAAGATGATCAGAGGGCAGGAACACCTCTCCTATGAAGATAGGCTGAGAAAGTTGGGGTTGTTCAGCCTGGAGAATAGAAGGCTCTTGGGGAGACCTTATAACAGTCTTCCAATACCTAAAGGGCCCTACAAGAAATCTGGAGAGAGGACCTTTTTATAACTCATAGTGATAGCACAAGGGATTATGTCTTTAAACTGACAGAGGGGAGATTTAGATTAGACATTAGAAGTTTTTTACTGTGATGGTGGTGAGGCACAGGAACAGAGTACAGTTGTGCAGAGTAGTTGTGGCTGCCCATCCCTGGAAGTGTTCAAGGGCAGGCTGGGCAGGGCTTTGAGCAACCTGGTCTGGTGGAAAGTGTCCCTGCCCATGGCAGGGGGTTGAAACAAGATGGTCTTTGAGGTCACTTCCAACCCAAACCATTCTATGATTTCATGGAATGTTCAGCCAGCTTTAGTCTCCAGGAGTCTGGGATGCTCAGCAAGTTGCATCCTAATGAAGGGCAGAAAGGCAAAGTGGGTAGTAATGCTGCCTCCTGTTCCTGTAGGTATCCTGTAGCTGAAGCAGAGCAGCTGTACCCTGTTGGGTGAGCACCTGCATCAGTGCTTCATCACATGAGTGGATGTTATCACATTTTAGGCAGTTTGTCCTCAGAACAGTGCCCTTTAGTACAGCTGTAGAAAATCCCTGGAGTAGCAAGTCTGCGTGTTCTGTACTGTTCAGAGTTATTTTATGGTAATTATTCCATCTACTCTTTCTTTGTGCCATGAAAATCTGAGCATAATATTTGAAGCATAGACTAGACAGGAAATCTAAAAGAGAAGACCAGCAGAGTTTACCAGTCAGAGAGGGAAAGAACATTTTTCTAGTTCACTAATTCTGGCATGTCAGATTGTCATGGTTAGGCCCTGCCACGCAGCCTGCTGACTCACCCCCCTGGGCTCCTTCCTCAGCTTCTGGAGAGGGTGGGGAGGAGAATCAAAAGAATCTAACTCCCACGGGCTGAGATAAGAGCAGGCCAGTAACTAAGGTATAACACAAACCACTGCTGCTACCACCAATAATAATAATGGTAAGGGAAATAACAAGAGAAAAGAATACAAGGGCTCCCCACTGACTGATACCCAGCCCCACCCCAGCAGAGATCTAGCCCTTCCGGGTAACTCTCGTTACATCCTGGGCATGACGTGCTGTGGTATGGAATACCTCTTTGGTTAGTTTGGATCAGGTGTTCTGTCTTTGCTTCCTTCTGGCTTCCCCTCCTCTCTGGCAGAGCATGAGGCTCAGAAAGTCCTTGGTCAGTCTAAACATTCTAAGCAGTAGCTAAGAACATCGGTGTTATCACCGCTGTTCCCAGGCCGAAAGTCAAAAACACGGCACTGCACCAGCTACTAAGAAGGAGAAAAATGACTGCTACTGCTGAACCCAGGACACAGATTTTCCAGAGTTCTGCAATATGTAGTCAAGTTATTGGCACATACTGTACCTGCTGCTGAAAGCCCTGCCTGGGAGTACATGATCTGTTGCACAGCCATCCAGCTTGTTCTCTCTAGAGACTGATGGCATATTCTTTGTGACAGGTACTACATGAAGCAACTGTCTGCATCTAGTTAGTTACCACTAAAAATCCATTGGTATTGATTAAAACAACAGATCTGGTATTTTGCAGCACTTCACTGAAATCAGACTTTATCTTACAGCGCATAATAGCTGTAAAAGTGTAATCTGATAGGTAGTTGCCTCTTTAGTGCATTCATGACCACTTAGTGCACAATGGACCTTTTTGAACAAGTTTTATAAGGTTGTCCTTGGTGGAGTTACTCCCGATTTGCAGGAAGAACAGAATCATGCCCAAAATATTTACTTGTGTTTACGTGGAAACTTCACAGAGCTTTTCCCTGGAAAACCTTTCCCCAGCTTACTCATCTACAACCAGTCTCAAATCTGTAAATGCTTTACAACAGTTTCTCTGTGTGGTTCCTTTTTTTGCTTCTTTCCTTTTCTTGTATACTGTCAGTTTTTGCTCAAAGTGTTTCTAAGCCTGATCAGACAGAGTACAGTTAGGGTGGAAGTTACTTAAAATAGTGTGCTGTGATCTTTATTCTTTCCCCAGTCTGTGCTTCAGCAGTGACCTACTGCATTGCTGCCAAATCCCCTACCTTTTTACATGTAAATATTAACTCAGCATTTGACCCATTTGTTTCTACAGAAGTAAAGCCCTGTTTATTCAGGATCCTGGCCAAAATTCAGCCTGGGTAATTAGACACTTGTCTGCATGTTTCCTGCTGATTTTAATTTCAGTAGATAACTGTATTCTGCCTGTTGCGTTTCGAGTCCTTTTACCTTCTATTTTGTTGTTCAGTTGTTGTCCTGTGTTACCTGAAAGTACCTCCATTTTCAGTTGCGTGGCAATCCATTAAAATATTCTCTCTTGACACACAGTGGTTATTGAAACCTTCAGGGAGGAAATGTACTTATATGTGCCACTGTATTATTATCTCAATTACTATTATGTAAGAGAAAATATGGGCATATTTTCAGGTTAAAATCAAGGTGAAACAGTGGAGGACAAACCCTAAGAAGAACAAAATGTTTTAATAAAAAAATGCAAGGCTATAATTTAACCCTTGAAGTTGAAATATTTTCAGAATTTCTTATACATAAAAGTGCAGTAACAGCTTCTGATGCATAAAACTTAATTTGTATTCCTTTTTTATGCTGCTTTGATGCTAGTCCACTCCCATCCTTGTACTCCTGGCCCTGAGTAGAGTAGGTTCCACAAAGGTTTTTGCTAATTGTCAATTAGTTTATTGCCTTTCCCCAGGTAGTGATATATTTCCATTCTGTGATTAGAAGAATTGGAAAAGGCCTTTACTTCCAAAACTCTTGTCATTGTTTTTCGTTAAACTTGTAATCTGTTTGCTTCCAAAGTGGATCCAGTTTCTACCAGGAGATGGTCACCATGGCAAATCTGCAGGCTGCTCTGTTCAAGGGCTATTGCCTGTTATGTGGGATTAACTACTCTTACCTTTGAAATTTTTAGCAGATGTTGTTGTCTGCATAGCAAAATGTCTTTCTACATTAGTATGTGTATATATAAATACGTAAGTGTAAAGACTAATCGAATAACAATGTGAATTCAGGTTTTATTTTTACCTTGTCTTTAATCACCACCTTAAGGTGCACTAGGGATATTAAGCTGTCCCTCCATTTTTTTTATTTTATTTTTTTTAAAGCTTTTGTACTTCTTCACTTTGTTCTTCTATATTGTTTGTGTATATAGTGTATAAGTCCTGGTCTTATGTTGATTCATTCATGCACCTAAGTTGCTGGTGAACTGGACCTCTTTCTTTCATGGTGTGTGTAAGGGATAAACTTTTATTCCAGGCAGCAGTAGCTGGCATCAGTCTCTTTTGGAGTCAAACTGTATTTCACTCTTCTGCAAAATCCCTTGAGTTATTTGTCTCCCCATGGTGCTTTTCAGATATGGACAGTTACTCCATCTCTTGAGATCATAGAATAGTTTGGGTTGCAAGAGGCCTTTTAAAGTCATGTAGTCCAATCTCCCTCCAATGAGCAGGGACATCATCTAGATCAGGTTGCTCAGAGCCCTGTCCAGCCTGACCTTAAATGTTTCTAGGTATAGGGTGTCTACCACCTTTCTGGGTAACATGTTCCAGTGTTTTACCGCCCTCATTGTAAAAAATTTCTTCCTTATATCTAGTCTAAGTCTACTCTCTTTTAGTTAAAACCCATTACCCCTTGTCCTACTGCAACACCCTGCTAAAAGTTTTGTCCCTATCTTCTTTTCTATTTAATTTATTTATTGATTTATTTATTTGTTGATTTATTTATTTATCTTTATAAGCTCCCTGTAAGTATTGAAAGGCGACAGTAAGGTATCTCTAGAGCCTTCTTTTCTCCAGGCTGAATAACCTCAACTCTCTCAGCCTTTCCTCATAGGAGAGCACTCCAGGCCTGTGATCGTCCTTATGCCCCTCCTCTGGACCTACTCCAACAGGTCCATATCTTTACTGAGGATTCTAGAGCTGGATGCAGTACTCTAGGTGGGCTTCCCCAGAGTGGAATAGAGGAGGAGAATCACCTCCATTGACCTGTTTGCCATGCTTCTTTTGATGCACCTCAGCATATGGTTCTGGGCTCTGAGCATATTTTCTTAGGTCATGTTGAGCTTTTTGCCAACCAACATCCCCAAGTCCTTTTCCTCAGGGCTGTTTTCAATCTCTTTTTTGCCCAGCCTGTATTTGTGCTTGGGGGTGCACCAACCCAAGCGTATCAATGCTGATCCTCAACATAGCTTTTTGTTCAATGTTGTACTGGGACCACAAGCTTGGTTAGTTTTGTATGATTCCTCTTGGGAACCATTGACTGTAAAGAACAAAAGAATAAAGCAATTATTCACATTCCTTTTGGCAGGTTAATTTATATGAAATGTGTTGGATGGTACCTTCTGGGCATGTTTTACCTGACTTGCTGGTACTTCACATTCACTGCCTCGAGGCACTCATCATGACCTAGTATAAGCAAGGGTGTATGACTCAAAAAATGTCTTGTCTGCCATCTGTCCTGGCTGATGCAGTCTTTCAGATGTATCCCCTGAGGCTAAGCAAAAGAATAAAGCAGCTGGGAAGATTTTGCCTGCTTTTAAAACACTTTCCTTTTGTTTAGGCATAACTTAATCCTTTAACCATTAATTTATTATGCAAAAATAATCAAAGTAAGTTCAGGGGCATTTATATTCTGTCTAGAAACTTGTTCGAAATGGAAGTTATTATTGAAATAGAAGCTTTAAGTTATCTTGGTAATTTTCTATGGAGAAGTTGCTCAACCTAATTCATTCAAAGTTTTGTAAGCATTAGGACATCTATTCAATTTTATCATTAGGCTCTTGAAACAAACCATCAGTTAGTGAAATTTGCATCAGAAAAGAGTCTTCCCTCTGAACTGGTTATATAGCAAGAGAACACCACAGGTACTTCAGTGAGCTTTGTACTGTGTTTGTGTCTGACAACAGCTTGCAGAAACTTTATCATATGTAACTGTGCATGCCTGTTGTTCACTAGAACATTTTCCATGGTTCCCAGTGATTTCCAGTGCCTTTCTTCCCTTTTGTTTACCTGTGATATGATACCATGTACTCAGCCTCAAGAGGATCTGAGGACACAAAAAAACCCCCTGAAGTAGTGTGCGTGCTGGACTGAGTGTAAACTGAGCTCCTCCGCCTTCACAGGGAGACACATACTTGCACTCCAGTAATTTCTCAGCTTCAATATTTATGCACCACTGATAGTCTGAGCCAAATCATTTCTGATTTCTTAAAATGGGAGCAAGTGTACAAATCTGTATGATACCACTTTGTGAAAACTGATATTTTATAGCAATTATCTATTCTCTAAAACTGGTTTGGACAGGCTCTTTTCTTTTTATGTGGGAGTGAAGTAATTTCTTTCAAATGTAGTTGTTAATCCACAGTTGAGACACTGCTATTTGGAACTAACAAGACCAGAAAAGTGCAGAAACCTTTTGGGTCACTGTACTCGTATTACCCACACCTTGCAGTTAATCTCCCTCTATCTGCGAGGAAAAAGGGAGCCTGTTGGAGGATTTGTTTAAAAAGACTTCAAGTATTAGTTTACTGTAGACCTGATTGTCGCTGTCCCTTGGCCCTCCCATTTCTCCTTTTCTGTTGACTACTACTATGTACAAGAATAATCCATGCTTCGGTAGAATTGGGTGTAGTTAAAGATGCTATGCAGCCTAAATTTAGGGCGATGTTGTCTGGCCCTAAAAACTATTTAGATGTCCATGCTTTCAGGTGCCTAATTGAATTTCTAAACTATATCTGGGGTTATTGTTAAAATAGTTCTCTGCTACTGTTGTTTGAACAGACATCTGGACATCAGTGGGGACTGCTGCTGTTTCACTACTCTTCCTCAAGTGGCTTTTATCCACCATCAAGAACCTTTTTTAAGTTCTTTTTCCTACATAGTAGATGCTTCATCTGCTTCCATGTGTTGTGTTCTAAGATCCTAGGCAGCTCAGGAAGAATGTTTTGCAAGGGTAAAGATGAACTCTCACTTGTTTCAAGCTGTAGCTTGAGGTATTCATGAGGTTAAGCGCTCTAAAATATATTTCTAGGTTTTATAAAAAGCCTTCAAATTACAAAACATTTCTATAAATATGGATGACTCTCCCAACATCTTTTTTAATTCTGATGTAAGTTTTGCCATTCCTGAATACTGGAGATAGTGGAATGACAGAATTAACTACAGGAAGAGCCATTAACAAATATTGCAGTCCATGAATATTGCATTGACTGAAATGCAAATTTAAAAAGTCCCTAAGATATTATTTTGGAAACAGTGTTGGTGTAAAGCAGGTGGTTTAGAAAATTACTACTGTTGCTTAATGGCTTTCTAGCAACACCAAGTGCTGTCCCACCCAGAAAAACAAATGCATGGCAACTGGAAATTAAAAAAGCCTTTTATTTCTATAATTTATATCTTTCTCAAAGCAGGATTTTTCTAAATGTTTTAATGATCCAAGCAGGTATAATTTGATGTAAAATATTTGCAATATTAATTTAAAATTTCCAATTTAATTTAAAAAGAGTTTGCTGAATTTTGTTGAGAAGTTTGTCCTGATCTGCAGCTTAAATAGTCAATGAATTGTATCATATTGCCTCTAGTTCTGATACATATGAGCTTCCCCAATTTCACTTATTGCCATCCTAATTAGTTTCTCCTTGCTTTTGTACTGTTTAATTCTTTTAGCTATTTCTTAGCTCTCTACAAATAAGTGGAAAAATAGTTGTTTCCATCTGATTTTGTGTGCTACCTTTCGCTCTTGGAATAGCAGGTGAGCATTGCTGTAGGCTAGAGGGAAGGTGTGTGCAGAGATTTTCTGCCCTACATGTTTTCCTGGGGCTTCTTGGCAGCAGCGAAGCTGGAGAGAGGACAAGTTTGCTGCTTTGAATGCTGTGGCAGTTTGGGTGGGTAACAGAAATGAGGAAGTTTGTAACATCCTCCTGGCACTCTAACCCAGGGCAGTAGCAGCTCCTGCTTTTGTTATATAGGCTTTTTCAAGGACTAGGGAGAGGGTGATATGTGCTCTTCTCTCAGATGATGCCTACTGGCTGCTCAGCTGTGTTTCTAGTAACACTCTGAGCTGCAGTGCAAGAGGTGACAATCCGGCCCTTAGACTTCATGATCATACTCTGTCACCATGCATCATAACAGTATTGCAGAAAATGTATTGAACTCAGTACTGTTTACAGGGGCTTGGATTTTTACTTTTTTATTTTTTTATTTTTTTTTACAATTTTGTTAGCATTAGAACAGTACTTGAAGAAAAAAGAACGTGCTAGAGGTCCCATTCTGAACCTATGTCACAGGCTCTGCTAGTTCTGTCTTTGGCACCACCCCTGTGTGAAACTTCATTAGCCATTTTGCTTCTGAGGAAGCCATGATCAGGAGATGCTGTGCAAAGACCCAGCTACCTGTGATACAATTCTGACTGCAGAAACTTTCCATGTTGAAAACAAAACCAGCCCCCCACCCCAAACCCCATTCAAAGCACAAAACAAAACCCAACAAACAAAACACCTCTTTAAAAACGCATATTAGCTAGATATCTTGAAAAGATGCATGTGTCTAGAAATCTAACATTTTTTGTAAAGAAAACAACAGCAATAGAATAATTTTGTTGTCTTAACAGCTGAAATTCCTTTCTTTCTGCAGCTTGTGTGATAGCTGTGACTTTTTACACCAAAAGCAGCAATCTGCTGCTCTGTCTAATCCTTTCAGGCCTTCCTGAGTATTTCTGGGGCTGTGTAGTCTGAGCACATCAATGTTAACATGGAATCAAATAAATATTTTTCAGATAGTATTAAAAATGTTGTTTATAATAAAAATCCTGTAATTCCCATCTAAGTCTGTTTTGAACGTGCTAGCAGATGGAAGGCTCTCTGTACAGGCTGTGCTGGAAGTATACCATCTGCTTAGCTGGGCCACCATCTCTGTGCCTCTGCTGCCAGTCTGGTTCTGAAGTGTGGCCTGAAAATGCTTAGCTTTTGTCTCCCTTTTGTGGAAGCTCTTCAGACTGTTATGTTTGGGCCTTTTCCTCCTGCACTTCTGTGATTCAGCTTCTCCTGCTCCACCTCTACAGATCACAGCTGTCTGTGCTCTCGCTGTCTTATGCCTCCACCAGTGTTGGCATCCTTCACTCTCCAGTAGTATTCAAGTTATCCTTTCCCATGACACATAGTATTCTTGGAGTAGAACAATGCAGTTTTGAGACTTTTCAAGCTAGTATAGTCTCTAGGAAGCTGAAATATTGTAACATTCTTTGTCAGACTGTTTGCTTTTCTAACCTGAGAAAGTGAAGAGCTGATAGCAGCAAAAGCTGAAGTACAAATGCAAACAATTTTCTACTTTATTTCTAATATGTAAAAAGTACAAACTGAAGAGGCGTGTTTTCTTATCTCACCAGTGGCATGAAGAAAACACTGTAATGAATTCTTGCTTGGAAAAATGCTGTATTTTAAAGGCATTGTGCCACATCTGAATAATATTTTTAGAGATGTTTCTGCCTTAATCTACCAAATAGGGCTTGAACATCAGTTTAATTTTCCAAAAAGTCCATTGAACAGCATAAATATTAAAATGTATTAGCAAATTGAATCATCTAGGTACTCTTACATTCCATGTTTTCACTTCCCTGCTCCAGAGCAAATCAGGGCAGCAGTAAAATTGCAATAAGCTGCTGAGTTTGAGTTTCTGGCAAATGACCTTGTGGGCATGCATATTCATTAATCTGCCAAGACTGTGACCCAGATCCCTGTTCCTTTTGGGTTCACGTAGTTACATCATCTGTCACCCAATTTCTGGTGACAGCACAGGTTCCCCTGACCCTAAGCCCTGTGCTTGAAGCAGGTAATTAAAAGAAGCAGTAAAAAGCAGTGACTTGGAAAGACAAACTGGTGGAGACTGTTCAGCTTCTGTCTTGTTTTGGGAATGGACTTTCAGAATTGTGGTGGAAGGGAGACCACTCTGTGGATAGGATTCTGTAGTTTTTGCTTCGGCTTTTTTGCAGACTGATCATAAAGAAGAATAGTCTTAATGATTTCAGAAAGCCAACAGGAAAACAATATCCACCTTTCCCTATTCAAATGGTTTTGTACATGCATGAACAATTGCTACCTCCACCCTCCTTCCTAGGGCACTTCTCTAGCTCTCCTCAATACCACCAGATGTGGTATATGTGAGTTCAGTGATGGCCTCTGCTGTAGCTTAGCTGGTCTGGAGGTTGCACTTGATGGCCTGGAGACCTCCATTGTGTGTATTCTTGCTGGTTTTCCCCAGGTGCAAGGGCGGTTGTACAGGGTCTGCGGGAAGAGGCTGCATCCTCAGGGAATGAAAAAGCTTATACTTTCTTAGATATTGCACTTAACAGATGTGTGCTAGGGGTTAGATTAAAAGATTCTCAGTTATGTGAAAAGGCAGCTCGCACCTTCAAAAGTAGTCAAGGGAGTTGTAATTCTGAGCTCAATTCAAAGTGTATCACCCTCTTTTTGCAGTTTAGACAAGCTCCCAGAAAAGGTTTTTCCTTTCTGTGGAAAGTATGGAAATTGCTTCAAACCATCTACTCCACTTCAGCCACCATCCTTTCCTGGTTCTTTTCCCACTCATCTATGCTGGAGAATAGCAGCAACTGCCACTGTGAGCTGCTTTTTACTTTGCCTTGACCAGTCCTGCAAGAAACACATGCTGGAGAATAAGGGGGCACCTGAGAGCTGTTTTCTTCTGTATCAGTATAAGGGCAGGACAATCCAGTGAGTTGGTATTTGCAGTGTGTGAATTTCTTGGTCTTTTTTTGTGTTATCTCTGTTTCTTCTCAAAAAACTGTTTTACCCTCAAAATTGTTAGAATTTTCATTCCACCCCCAACTTTGTAAACGTTAGTTAACTGAAGAATGGGAGCTTGACTGTCTTTGCAACCTGCCTTTTCTTTATAAACATCAGTGTTTAGTTCTGAAAATTGGCTGTTGTTTTCCAAATAAACCCAGGACGAACATTTAACATGTTGTATTTAATCTGCACAGTGGATTTCTAAATTGATTATGTGTATGTATATCAGCATTAGAGGGATGACAGCGAAATGTGTGGATATTTCAGCCCAGTCTACATCTAGATTACCAGCTATGTGAGATCCATTTTTCACTGTTTAAAACGGTAGAGCAAATTTCAGAAAATACTTATTTTAATCTTTTTCAGGTTAAAAAAAAAAAAGTCATTGTTCAGTGGCAAAAGTTTTACAAGTGCTCTTGTGCACTTTTTAGCTCTCTAGAACCACATTTTTAAAAGGAAGTCTAAATTCTACTCTAAATGCCGCTACTTTCATAAATAATACATCTCTAGCAGTGTGCTTACTATTTACTAGTAATAGTACCTGTCCACATTTATAGTTTGTGAATAAAGTAGCTAGCAGAGGGAGAGGTCTTTCTTCATAATGCAGGCACCACTTTTTGTATTAAGCATCAAGCCACAACACTGTGTATTTACTTCTAAGCTCCATGTATTATTCTGGTACTCTGACAGTCAATTGCAATGTGTTGGACCAGTCAGCTCTCGTTACTCTCAGCTGGGAAGGCCGCTTCCATTAGTGCTTGTTCTAATGCATGCTGTGCAGTCATCTGCAGGTCACTGCGGATAAGGTGATTGCTGCGAACCACTACATGACCCAGACAAAACGCCGTATTTCCCTGCTTCCTAAGCAGCAAATCTTCATTTTGACTGCAATGCCCAATGTTATTCACAACCTGAGCTCTCTTGATTGACTTTGAATTTTTAATTTGCCTTGGTGCCAGAGGAAGTAAATAAAGGAGAAATCACTTCATGATAATGCACAGTATGGAAGCCACTTGAAACTCTCCAGACAGATGACTTCAAAATCCCTTTTCAGGTTATTTCCTTCATTGTTTGATTTCTTTGAAGAAGTGATTAGAGTCCTTAAGGGAAACTTTGGTTTAAGCTATTATTTTCATTGTATTAGAAATAGGAAAGACTGAACATGCCCAAAATTGCTGAATTGTAGCTTGTCCTAGAATTTCTTCTTGCTGTGGAGAGAAGCTCTTTTGATTACACCTGAGAATGAAATTTAAAGATGTCAGATGCCATCACCTAGCATTACATTTTTTCCACTTTGTCCAGCTAAAAAGATATAGGTCTTGACTGCGTGTTACAATATAATATCGTGTGTAATATGTTTTAGTATAGGTCTTGGTTATTGCTTACACAGTCTGTTCTTGCTTTGTACTCCTGCACTGTTCCATACCAAATGAAAACGCTTCTAATAATAGCGTAAGGTCAGCTGGCCAGCAGTGGAATTGTGCTAGGTTTGCTGAGCAAGCTGAATCCAATAAAGTGGGAACAAATGACCCAAAATAAGTAATGTCAGAAGCCCCAGTTCCCTGGACCTGTTACATACCATACCTAGCCTTTTCTTGAATAAGGTTGTGGAGTCCCAAGAAGCCCAACATCTGTCTTGTAAAATATTTCTGGAGCTCTGCCAGGTATGCGGTAGGCGCTGTCTGGATTTTAGCCACCTGAAGACTTCTCCAGGTTGTTAGGTAATATATGTTGCCTGACCCAGCCAAGTTCTGGAGTAAGTTTCTTTCCAGTAGAAACTTTTGTTAAAGTTAACTTTTGTTTAAGTTAAGAGGGCATTATTCTCTTTCAGTTGCATTGAGGAAAATAAAGTGACAGTGAGCAAACTGAAGCAGTTTCTGCAGTTTCAGGTCATACTTCCTGGTTTTCAGAGAGGGTCACTACTATCATCCTCATGAGGTCATGAGAACTCCCAACAAAGCACTGGCATTTGGGCAACTTACTTTCACCTCTAAGCATCATTACTGTGTGGGCCAGCACACTTTCCTTCCTCTTCCTCCTCATTCAGTGGTTCTGCGTTTCTGCCACTACCAATTTAATTCACTGCATCATTTCTTTGTCAAAATATCCAAACTGCTGTACTTTTCATTAGCTGACTAGTACTAAATGAGCATGACTGAGATGGGGTACACATGACAAATATGAAGTTAGCATATTGTATACCACATGTTGATGGATGTTAATGAGCTCCCTGTTCTGCCAGCTATGTCACCTCTGATTCAGTCATTACATGATGAGGCTCTGAATGGTGAAATGTATCTGGAGTACCAGCAATTTATTTCCTGCCATCAGTGAAGATTAATCTGTATTCATCTTTTGGAGAAAATCAACTTGGATTAAATTTTGCTTTGGCCTTGTATGGTACCAAATTACAGCATGTGGTGATATTTTTGGGGCAAGGGGGAGCAGATCCTCCTACCTGGAGGGGATGGCTGGGAACACAGCTCACATGGGTCCTGGGGCTCTGCAGGGAGGTTGTGGCCGTTGTGGTACATTCCCCTTGACTTGTGTATTTGTTGCTCTGTGACCTCATTACCCTTTAGAAGGGGGACTAGGCTGTGTAGTGTGTTCCTTCATGAGGTCAAGGTGATGCATATAGATCATGGTAATGGCAGAAGTGTGGTCTCAGGTTTTTTCTCTGTTTCATGTGCTCTGGGACTGTTTCTGCTTTGACACTATTTGATGGAATTTAGTGTTACTGAAAGCAGGACCTGCAAGCAGAGGCTAGGGGAACCTGGCCAGCTGTGAACAGGGTTAAAAAGCAAAGAAGCGGCTTCCACGTCTTGGTATCCCTGCTGAGGTCTGGCTGTCACACCTCATCATCTGCAGCTCAACAAGATAGGCAAGCATGTGCAGAGTCAAATGTAGACATTGTTCCACCAAACTCTTCTTTTTCAGTCACTAATGCCAAGGGGCTTTGGTGAGGCCAAAGCTTTCTGTGCTTTGCCTTACCCCAAAACTAAGTGTTTCTGGAAAGTCTGACATCAGTCTAATTGTGACACAGATGGTTAATGTATTCTTTTTCTCTCTTAGGTTTGTTTTGCCTGTGAGCTTGTTTGAATCCAAAGTGCAGTATTAACAGCTCATATTAACACCATTTGTGACTATTGTATTTTTTAAGATGAAGATAAGAGTAAATGATCATGCATTCCCTACACATATTATAATACAATTGTATTATATTATTTCCTTTTTTGAGAGCTTTCATTAATATGAAACAATGATGATGTCATATTAGTATGAATAAACCCTAGTAATATGCCAAATAACTTATTCTCATTTTGTATAAGTATAACTTTGATAGATATGGGGCACAATGTAGAACATAGCCCAGGGTGATGAATCTGATTCAGTGGTGGGAATTTCATTTCACACAAATTTTTCAAGGTCACGATATCTCTGTCATCTGGCGTTTAAAAAAAAAAGGGTGAAGGTCAGATGGTAAAATATATACAAGTTTTTGAGCATATGTTGGATGAATGTATAAAGTAATTATAATGTTTTAGAGATGCCATCAGTCTTTACCAGTGTTCATCATCTGAATAAGGCATATCTCCAAACATTTCTGCTCAAAATCAAAATGCAAACTTTATGGTATGCCTGCATTAGATTTGAATCTATTGATCCATAATACCCACACATCTCTTTACTCCTTTAAATGTCTGCAATTAATCAGTAACTTAAGTTTTGGCTCTATTGCATTTCTTTTTTTTTTTTTTTTTTTTAGACTTTCCCTTTCAATGAAACTTGAGAAGTACATTCATAGAATCATAGAATAGTTAGGGTTGGAAAGGACCTCAAGATCATCTAGTTCCAACCCTCTTGCCATGGGCAGGGACACCTCACACTAAACCATGTCACCCAAGGCTCTGTCCAACTTGGCCTTGAACGCCAACAGGGATGGAGCATTCACAGCTTCCTTGAGCAACCCATTCCAGTGCCTCACCACCATCACAGTAAAGAACTTTTTCCTTATATCCAATCTAAACTTCTCCTGTTTAAGTTTTAACCCACTACCTCCTTGTTCTATCACTATAGTCCCTAATGAAGAGTCCCTCCCCAGCATCCTAAAGGCCTCCTTCAGATACATTATGCAGTCACACTCCTCAGAGAGAATCCTCCATTAGATTTCTGAATAATTAGGGAAAGAAAATTTTCAAGACAAATTCTCTTTTAAAATGATAACCCCTTGCTGTTGGTGTTAACCATTTGTTGCATTTCATAACAGTATGTGCCCATGCATACATGTGGAAGTATCTGGGGTAAAGACTGCATGGCTTTTTCAAAGGCACAGAAGGCAGCCAAGCAGTTCAGTCTTTTCTTGGCCCAACACAGGTACAAATGTTGTGTCACAGCTGTGAGAATCAATAATGTAGCAGAAAAACTGATCAAATCTTATAAATGGGTCAGTTTTCATTTCTAGGAGTCAAGTGGAAAAGAGATAAACGTCTTTAAGTGCTGTGACTACATCTATTCACATTGTGGCCCCTTTCCTTCCTTCTGGTGATATGGACGGGGAGAAGGAGGTACAAGTTGTTGCAAACTATATTTTTATCCCTTTTTATTTTTTTTTTTTTTTTTTTTCCCCCTGACAGGGCAGGTCAAGGGAGGTTGTAGTTAAATGATAATGATTCTATTAATTATAATGCTTTTCCCTATGTTATTTTAATGAGATACTTAGATTGGACTGTGAATTTGCTCAGTTGTACGTGAAGTCATCTATTACCCTCCCCTGAACAATAACCATGGCTAATACTTGTAAAGCAGCTTTGATTGGGAAAGGGGGTAAACCTGGGAGGTGCTAAAAGGTGCTCTGTGATGCACATAGCAAGTGAATTTTATGAAGGCACTTACAGACCATCTTCCCTGAACATCACACAGCTCATTGCCTTTCCATGCAAATTTTTTTCGGCATAAAAATTGAGGTGCAAGATGAGTAAGTGCAATTCAAGATTGTCTCCTATGTTTGCAAGCAGGGAGGCATGTAAATCTGTGAGATCTGATAATAGGGGGACTGAGTACTAACCCTGTTTTGATTCTGAGTGTTTTTGTAAGAGCTCAGGTGTCATTTCAGATGACGCGTATGTAATTCTGCTGTGTCATCTGCATACTGTTTTAGGAATTAGAAATAAATTACAGCATTACAGGACTCAGTCCTGCAATGATTGATGTAGAACATTTTGCTCTATTTCATAAGTGTTACGAGGTCACCTGTGTTACTCTGTAAGAACAAAATTTACATTTGTTTTCCTTACTAGGAAATTATTGTGGTAACAATAGTAAATAGTATGGGAAGAGAGATAATTAGTAACCCGTTCTCAGGTTTCTTGTCAAAGATAAAGTATTATGGCATTCTGTGTAAACATGCTCGTACTCCTCACTCTTTCATGAATTTCTGTTTTAATCTTTTTTGAGATGAAAATCTGCAGTTTCATTCTGGAGCAGAAATCAGTGGCACAGTTAATTCTTCCTCTCTCTGCAACCCTTCTTCTTTGCTGTTCTCCTGTTCCCTCCTCGAGATGCCAAAAGCTAAACAGAATTAAATCAATAATGAAAATGAAACACTGTAATGCTTTATAAGTACCTAATAGAAAATCTGCTTTCCTGAGTGTTTCTCCAGCAGAAAGACCAAGTGACTGAGCTGCTGGGTAGCTCCTCATAGTTGTGACACTGAGAAGAAATTAGTTTGAGTGAGCGCTAATCCTCATTGGAATTAACAACCTAATACAACGATTGATAAATATTTGCGATAGTTGAATTACTTGCAATTACGATGTTAAGTATGTAAATCACGGAGGAACACCTCATGGTCTTTGTTTTCTGTGATCAATTTGGATATTTCTTTTTTTTATTATTCATGGAAGTACTTAAAACTGCAAGGAAGCTTGAACCCTTGCACAGCGACTTGGCTTCCAAGCATTCCTAGGAGCATTGGCTTCCAGGAGGACTCTTAAACTTCTGGACACAAGTGTAACTTACCCTGTACACCACTTACTTCTTCTGTCCCTGCAAGCTTATACCTTGTTTTCTGAGCTGGGAAGACATTAATGCATTCAGTCATGGTTATTTGTCAAGGTTAAGTCCACTGGTTAACATATGTCAAACTTCTCCAGTTTATGGAGCAGAAGGAAAAATGCTTCAAATGGAATTGTCATTTCAGTGAAGGGAAATTTTTAGAGACTGCTGTTGGCAGATTTGCCTTACGTGAAAGTCTGATTTGAGAACAATGAAAACATGAAGCAGAAGTTATGTTGCTTTAACTCAAATTCTGGACACAGCAGACCTTTTGAGATTGCAGGTGAAAAGGGTGTATTGGTGCATAGCTTTCCATGCAGTGACTACAACATAAACATAAATGTGCTGTGCTGAACATTCAGAAACAAAAGGAGTGATGTTACTGCTCCCCTGCTCCCCTTGCTGGTACGCTGATTCATGTTCAGGGAATGCTCTTTCGCTGCACTAGGAGACTGATTTCAAGTGGACTGTTCACAAAGTTATCTACGTGGCATAAATCTGTCCAGCTGGCAGTGTACTTGGAGCGCACAATATAGAGCTAATTCTGCAGGTGCATGCTTTTGATTCATTCAGCCTCACTGATTTCAGTAGCATTTTGATTTCTTTATAGTGCTTTTGGAGGCATGTTTCTAATAAAGCTGAATTGTCAGTTGCAATTTGTATTTAAAAACTGTTGTGGAAGGTTCTGTTAGGAAAAATGTGTTTTAAAGGACATCACACAAACTCATACCCACTGTGATTTGTGGGGGAGGGGGGCACATGAACTTTTCCCTGAAAATGGAATTCTTCAGTTGAAAGTATAACAAAAACTTTCCTAGAGAAATGAAAAATACTGTGATAATTTTGCTGTTTGTAATGTTCAAACAAGCATGCTTTCATTATCTTAATACTTCCCTGAATTACAGTCAGTTGGCTGTAAACTTAGATTTTCTTTAATTTGGAATCTGATAAAACTCAGATCAATGGGTTAGACAAAAAAACATTTGAAAGCATAATCAGCAGCTATTGTGGTGAGTGAAGAAAGTTTGTGCTGTTATATTTAACATCATGTTATTAGATATAAAATGAAGCTAGCTATATGAAATGCAAATTGTTGGAGCATGTAATTATTAAGCAATCTGCTGTTTTCCTGTATTTGAAATAATTAAAGGTTTCATTTTCTTTATCTGTGCTTGTCTACACTTTGATTAGCTATTTCCATATTATAAAGCGTTTCAGTTCCTCAAATTAAGATGAAGTAATTATTGATTTTTGCACTGTTATTTTGCAGTAGTCAAGCACCTAATAGGTCCTTAATGCTTATATAGAACACATGTTGCTTCTCTGAGGAGATGACTTGCCATGAGTCTTAAATGAGAAGTAAAAAGAGTAAATATTTGCATTTGTTATATGTGCTCTTTTCTTTCTGCAAGTGATTACCTCCCCACAACCCCAGCATACTGTCTGTTGAATGTGGAGACTGAGAGGAATTCGGTTTGGGCATTTCTTTGTGTTTTCTATCAATTACATTATTACCATTTTCCTAATAATTCACAATATTGAATGCTGCAAATCTATTTAATGGCAAGATAGCTAATGCCGGTTGTTGGATGCAGCTTGTCCTTCTTCACTCCCTCTATTCAAAAAGAGGAGAAGGAAGTGTTGTGTCATTGCCTGTATCAGTAAATTAATAGCTTCTCTTCAGGTGTTTGGAATGCAGTAATTAATGTCACTCTGTGTCATGTTTCAAAGCTTGCCAATCCTGGAGTTCAGAAATGTTTTGAGGCTTCCCAGGCTTACGGGCAAATAGAGATGGTGACAGAATGGATAAAAGTTTGTCATTGGTCCTAGTCTGTGTATGTGTTCAAGCCTTGCTCCAGACTTCTACCCTGAGCGGGCACAGCACACCCACAGTGAATTGTGTAAGTGATCTGAGCTCCAATATGCAAACACTGTACATAGGCAAACATACATATTTACTATAGGGAATCCTAGGCAGAAATGTGGCACCCTTAGCCGTCATGCTGGGGTCATCAGTAACATGGAGCCAGCGCTAGTTAATGGCATTAGCCACGTGACTCCTCTGTGTGCTGCACAAGCTTGTATTCCCTATAGAAAACTTAGAATAGGCCTTAGACAGCTCTAAACCAAAACACTGCGTCCCCATCATTGATCAAGACCCATTATTCTCAATTCAGTTTAAAGTGGGGACCTGGCTACAGGTAAAATATATGAGAAAAAGATGAAAGATGTTTTGCAGACGGTCATGCACTTCAGTTGTAAGAAAGAAGGAACAACATACTTTATGAAGTAGTGAGTTAAGAAAGTTCAATGGTAAATGCCACAATTGTTTAACAAGATTCAGTGGCAAGGTATACTTGATTATTTACTGCATAGAGGACAGGGTTGGACAAAACTGTCAGGGAGACCCTCCCATTGAGTCATGAGATTGAGAAAGAACCCCTTTGCTTTCTGTAGTTCTCAGTGTTATCTAGGTGCAGCTGGGTCTACTCCTAGTCCCAGACTTGGTCAGTGGTTTATGTCTAAAGGTTTATGTATGCACAATCAATCCTTTATATGACTTAGCTAAGATCTCAAAGTTTAGCGTAGTATTTATTAATCATTTATGGAGAATCTGTTGTGGCAAGAGATTTCTTAACTTCAAGGAGTAACCTTCAGAGGTGTCCCCACTTATGGAGAGACCTGGTGTGCAGCCTGCTGCCATACAGGAGAGATCAGGCCCTGGGCTGTCTACCTTAGTCATATTTGCAGGTCAGCAAGACAGCTGGGTCATCATTC
Source organism: Psittacus erithacus (assembly GCA_009867235.2). Taxonomy (NCBI): domain Eukaryota; kingdom Metazoa; phylum Chordata; class Aves; order Psittaciformes; family Psittacidae; genus Psittacus; species Psittacus erithacus. Next base: position 65,755 of record WYDI02003029.1, on the reverse strand, counting down.
CAGACAGCTATTGGCTGCCATGTTGCCATCTGTCTCCCTAAAATCCAAAGTAAGCTGCACTAAGCATGCAGCCATCACAACCCCCACTGGTGGTTAGGGCTTCAGTTGGGAGAGCGCACCACCACTAAGATGGTGCCATTAAGGTACGGAAGTGCAGTGCCTGGTAAGGTCTTGTTTGGTGTTAATGGCTAAGCCCATCTCATGGCCAGCAGCCCTGGAAGGGCACAGACCCACCATCCTGCTCCTGTATGCTCTCATCATCTCCCTTTGCTCAGGTTGTGAAGCTCATCCAAACCATCAGGGGGCAGTTTAGAAGCCAAACTAATTGAAAAATTGTGTGTGTAGGGTACCTCCTCTCCTCCTTGGAGCTATCCACTGCAGGCTCCCCAGCAAAAGGCAAGAGAAAGCATTAAGGGAAGGGAAGGGGGAAGGTGACAGAACATAGGACTGCCTCTGTCAGTAGCAATAGGGTGTTGTAATGTCCAACTGTACCACTGTAATCATGAGCTAAAGCAGTAGTTGCCCATCAAGTGGAGCAGATGGCTTTAAGTGATGAGGCATGCAGTTCTAAGGGAGTGACCTTGTATTTAAGATGGACTCAGTTCTGTTCTTAACTCTGTGACAGACTTGCTGGAAGACCTTGAGCAAACAGTTTCCCATCTTATTGTTTCTCCATTTAAGTGGCAGTAAGACTGCCTTCTCACTGACAGTTGCTGTTCAGGTGCTGAGATGTCTTTTGCTGGAGAACTTTATAAAAGCAAAACCTTAAAGTGCAAAGCTCTAAATATAGAAAATTGCTAAAAGATGTGCTAATTTTCTGTACTTCAGTGTTGCTTGGACTTACAAGCTTAAAAAGAGGAGCTTCCTTTTAATTAAAGTCAAGGCTTCATTACTCCTGAGTAGAAAAGAGCTCAATATGAAAATATCATTGCTATTCAGAACTACCAGAATCTATTGCAAGTCATCTGTGAATCATCTCTAATTAACAAGATGCTCTATTACAGGGCTGTCTTAACAATGGCAGGCTATTCTTTGCAACCCCCTAAGCTAGCTTTTAATTATCTCAATTATTTTTAATATTTTGGAAGAGCTGTTTGTGGGGTTTGCCTGCCAAAGGACTCCAAAAAGCAAAGCTGCCATTAAGGGCATGGAGTTTGGCTCCCAAGAAGGATACTACCCAAGAAGGATATGCAGATTCCCTGAAGTATCTAGTAATCAGAGCTGACATGGAGTATCTGTACAATCTGCTTGTATGAGCTTTAGAGCCACTATATCCAAACAAAACTCAAATCAAGGTTAGGGTAAAATTCAGATTATGCTTTAGTGGTTCAGAGAGGGAAATATCTCACAGTAATGTTGAATTTGTCACCAAAACAAGCATTAATACATACCAAGGTAATGGTACACTTAGAAGAAACGCTTATTTATCAAGGGAGGAAATGTACTGTTAGGGCTCAGAAGCAAGGTGAATTTTGACCACTGGTGATTCCAGAGGGAGAAAAATATCAAAAAGCCCATTAAAAAAAAAAAAAAAAAAAAAAAGAAAAATTTTAATGCTTCATAAAATTCAAGACCTAACATTGTCTTAGAAGTAGAATTAGATTGGTAAATCACTGGGCTAAATCCCGCACAGGATGAAGGAATTTGTCTCATTAGCTGCCTAAAGCTAGGCATCTAATCAAAGATAATTATCCAGGCTCCTTTTGCTGTCATTATAAAGACATTTCAGAAGATAAATAACCTGTGCATCTCAGAGGACCCAAAGAGGGGATCTGAGAGCTTTGTCTCTTGCCATTGAGGACACAACAGGTGTATACATCCCAGTTAGTCTACACCACTAAAGAAGACTGGCTTTGTCTCCTGCTCAGTTACATGGCAACAGTGAACCACAAATCTGAAACAATTTTGGAAAAAAACCAAGGAAAACCCTGAAGTACTTCTTGTGATGAAGAACTTGTAAACAATGGTACTACTGAGGCTCCAATAAAGTCTCTTCTGTTCATGGTATCTGCAAGGAAGATGAATACAGACATGAACAAGTCTAGGACAGGCCTGTCTGTTGCAACAGAAGCATGGAGAGATGATTAAGTATTGTCTGCAGTTCTGGCGTCCTCAACATAAGAAGGACGTAGAACTGTTGGAACAAGTCCAGAGGAGGGCCACAGGGACGATCATGGGGCTGGAGCACCTCTGATATGAAAATAGGCTGAGAAAGTTGGGGCTGTTCAGCCTGGAGAAGAAAAGATTGCGTGGAGACCTCATAGCAGCCTTCCAGTGTCTGAAGGGGGCCTATAAGGATGCCAGAGAGGGAGTCTTTATTATGGACTGTAGTAATAGGACAAGGGGTAATGGCTTCAAACTTAAACAGGGAAAGTTCAGGTTAGAGATAAGGAAAAAGTTCATTACTGTGAGGGTGGTGAGGCACTGAAATGGGTTGCCCAAGGAAGTTGTGAATGCTCCATCCCTGTTGGTGTTCAAGGCCATGTTGGACAGAGCCTTGGGTGACATGGTTTAGTGGGAGGTGTCCCTGCCCATGGCAGAGGGGTTGGAACTCGATGATCTTGAGGTCCTTTCCAAACCTAATTATTCTATGTTTCTAGGCTATATTATGCCGAAAATCAATTTTAGTGTTGTGCCAGTTAACACCCCTATAACTTGCAGTCTTCATTCTGTACTATGCTCCAAGTTGTTGAGCTTGGGCACTAAAGGACAGCCGAGTTAGTTCCAGCAGGGTCCTTGGCTTTCCTAGTGGGTGGACTTGGCACCTCTGCATCCATTAAATAGAACTGTAGAATCCTGAATCTCTCCAGTGCAGCTATAGGTTACTCTCACACTTTGGGATCTTCTTCCTTTTAAAAAGCCTGAGTACCTTCTATAGAGTCAACTTTTTGGAAAGTATATAATGGCAGTGAATGATTTCAGGTTTCGTATGTTTTTAGCCAATTTACTTCTGCTAATTTTAAAATAGGGAAAAATACTTTAGGACTTTTTAAAATGTTCTTTCTATACCAGAGGTATTATCTTAACCTTTGCTGTGACTTGAAGGATAGTCTGACATGGTCTACTTAGTGATTCCAGTTCTGCTGGACCAGGCAGTGCATGATGCCATTTTCATATCTGGTAAGTGGGCAATTCATGTTAGCATAACCCATCCCTGCCAACAAAGGAGGAAGAGGCCCCTCGTAAACACATGTTCATGCCCCCAGTATAACCAGTAATACTGAGGAGGCATAGATATTTCAACAGTGGATCAGATCAGACAACTGAACTGGTTTAAAATTAACATTCCAGGGCGTGTTTTGCCTCCCATTTTTAACTTGGAGCAGTTCTCCAGTTTGATTCATCCTGTGGCTGTGTGAGTACTTGTGTCAACAGAGAAGAAGAAGAAGGAAATGGTGACCTGGAGATGGCAGAGTGAAGCCACAAGAGATGGCTTATGTCAGGACTAATGATATCTCTTTTTAAAGCCAAGATCTTTTTGCCTAAAATGCAACAAACCTCAACAGAGCCTCCAAACACTCCACTAACCCTGTGAGAAGCAGGTGGCATTCTCTCCACTTCTCCTTCCCATGACTGACTTGTTTCAGTTCCTGTTTTCCAGCATCTCTTACAGTTGAGTCTATCTTGCAATAGGTTAACTGGGCCAGGACAGCCAGTTATATTTTGTTCTTCAGTGAAATCTGATGTTTCTGATGCATTGCCATGACTTCAGAGGCCAAGAGATTTTGAAGTCAGGTATGCCAGGAAACAAACAGTAACACTGTGAAAATCAGTCATGCTGAAAGGATTTCTTTCAATTTTTCTGTTACCAGCCTAAGTGTTGCTACATGGTGGCTATAGCCCCCTGAATATCCTTTTCTAATTCCTTCTCGTGGTACATTTTTGGACCTTCTGAATTCCAGAGATGTGCCAAAAAGTTGTCCCTAAAAATCAAGGAACATTTAGGTTTTGGTTTTTTGTTTTTGTTTTTGTTTTTTTTTTTTTTTTATTTGTTTGTTATTATTGTTATTTTGGCTTTCTTGACTTAAGAGGAATGAAGATAAGATGCAAGCGACACATTTGAAGAGAAGATCTGAGGAATAGAAAGTGAGAAGATGAGGAGAGATTTCAGGAGTGAAGGACTGGAGTAAAGAATACACTGTAAATGTGAATAACATAGTAAAATCACAGTGCTCTATAAAGTAGTTTTCACTCCCCAAGATTAACAGCAGTGAGGCTCTGTTGTGCCTTTTGAAATGCTCCTTGATGGCTTTGCTTGTGCCCATTTTCCTAAGCAGCCCAACCTGAGCAAGCTGCCCTTGAAAAGCTCTTTGGAAGATGGTGGAAAGTTTCTGTTGTCTGTAATGGAGGGAACCTTGTTCAAAGTTTGTGTAGTAACTGTATTATTTGTTTGCCATATCTGAGGTATTCATCTACTTTCTTCATTGGGAGTTAAAGCAAAAGAACAATCTCAGTCTTTGCCAATTTCCTAATGAGTAGATGTTCTGTCCCAGATCACTTTGCGTGATACGATTGTATCAGAATACAAAACCAGATCCCAGTGACATGCTAGGACAAAGGTGTCACATTTCAGTGGATGTATAGTGTATGAATCTCACACTATACTCTGCATGCTTTATGAATTTGAGATGGCTGCTTTGTGACATCAACATGTTCACTGTTCAGAGATAGGTGGTTCCTATAGGTTTTTTCATTGGTTCAAAAGAGTCAAACATCAGACTTCTTGTGAAGTAATGAATTTTGGATTTGTGTTGTGTATTAAAGCATGTTTCATTCTGTTAAAATAGTGATCACTGTATTCAGGTAGGCATTTTTACTTGGAAAGGCTTTTATAGTATCTTTTCCACAGGTGTGCGTTGTGCCCCATAGTGTATGAAGGAGGACAGCAGAAGTTCTGTAGTGTTTTAATTAAGTATGTCTAAGTGTATGAATAAGCATTTGAACTTCTATTCAATTGTATAGCTTACTTTATGATAGAATTAATTGTAAATTTTATTTTCTAGTTGTTGAAAACCAGACAAAACAAACTGCCAGTTTAGCATTGCACATATGGGAAATAGATTCTTGGTTTATGTGTGTTTGTGTTATAGTCAGTGTTGCTTATTTCTAGCTATACCTTCTGTTGAATTATAGGGTTATTTTGGAATTTGAAAGGATGTACTAAATTCGCTGAAAGATGAAAGATGTCAAAGACTTTAATTGACTTATTATGATGGAGTTGGTGGTTATAATTAGATTAATCAAACATTTGGATGATGTTAATTCTGTATGGACTTTTTGTAACTAGTTTCACATACTTGTTGGATGAGTATGAAGGCATGTACAAGATGTTGAAATTTCTTCCAGGTATTTGTTGAAGAATCAGTCAGGAAGACTCACCTCTGGTGCAGGCAGGCTTAGTGATTCAAGAAAGGGCATCATATTCTTCTTTTTGCTTAGTAGCTTAGATAAGAGAATTGGCACTACAGTTAAAAGGTCACACTTTATGTAACTGAATTCAAATAAGGGAAAGATCATCCAACGTGTTAAAAATACCCAAATTATAATGGGCTTGTAACAGCAATCAGTCCTAAAACAGAGATATTTTTATAGCGTGTCTTTCTTACCTTTACCTAAGATGCTTCGACTGCACCGCAGTGCCTGTCTCTGGACTCATATAGTCCTTGTGGTAAGTGGAGCCCTGTTGTTCATCCCTGTGTCTTTTGACAGCTACTGGATGGAGGCCACTTTGCTTTGATCCCAAATGAGCTGCCTGCACATAGAGCTCTACAGTTGAGCACTGCTGTGATACATATGAATGTTTTTGAAGTAGCACTAAGAGCTCAGGTTTTAATGCTTCATGATGTCACAAATCTTAGAGTAGATGCTAACATAGTAGTTTTGCTAGTACTATTCCCACATGCTTCTCAGTTTCTAGTGTTACGAAATCCTGATACTGGTTTATCTTTACTATATAAAGTTGAAGAGAAATGAGTTCAGAACCTTGGGCCCTATTGTTATTGGTGAATTAAAAAGTTATGTGGTTTTGTAAATACCAGATAGGCTTTAACTAACTTTTTTTGAAGTTAAGATTATTTTCCATTAATTTTTTCAGTTTCACATTTCCTGTGTAGCTATACTAGGGACAGAAAGAGGGGGTGTATCACACTTCAGACCTTTTTTCTTCTCTCTGCCTGTTTCTTCAGCTTCTATTTCAAAAATAGGCAGGGAGAGCTGTGCCTGTAATCTAGAGTTAAGTACTGTTATTACAATAATTTAAAGCAGTCTTGAAAGTTTGTCCATATAGAAATACAAGCCCAACAAGAAGGAAGCCAGTGCTAAAGAGTTCAAGAGTGGCTACTGTTTCTTATTTATGAATCTCGTTTTTGTGATGTCTAACATGCATGCATGTTCATACAACCATACGCTTGATTTCCAGTGCATGTTGGCTGTGTAATGCATTTTGAAAATATCCCATATGCCGTTTGCCCTGCTAGATGTAATGCCTACCAAGGTAAATTTGCATTTCCAATTGGTTTACTCTTTTTTTGACATTACTCACAGTTAATCTGTTTCTGTAAACAATACTAGCAAATATGTGCTAGGCTTAAACCGAAATTTTGGCTGTGAGTACGCAGTAATGATCATTGTGTTTACTCTGAAAGAGCTCTCATGCAGTGTAGAGTGTTCCAGCACCATTTGTAGAAGGACATTTGAAACAGAGATGCATCTAAATTGCAGTGCAGATGCAAACCTTCAGGTTTACGCACAAGTTGACGCACCTACTTGTCAAAATTGGGAACCTCATTGGAGTGCACTCTGACTCTTTTCTGGCTAAAAATACCTGGATTATCTTTGCTGATGTTATGTGATGCCAGTAGGAAAGAATTAGAGAAAGAGTGCAATCTGTGCCTCCATTCTAATAGAGGATCCAAGAAGTAGCTAGGTTTTGTACATGCCCTGCAGCTGCTCATAGCCAGAGAGTTCAACGTTCTTAAAGGGTCATACAAAATAGTCTCAGATATAGGAGGATATTAATTCAGGTCACTCAGCTCAACTAAATAGGATGCTTTTTGTCTACCTAGTTTACATTTGTACCTTGGTTTGCAGTTTTATTAGATCATTGAAGGGGAAAAAATACCTAAAATTAACCCTTTCCTGAATAAAAGTTTGCAAGCCCCATTCTACGCTTGTTTGTCTCTCAGGATTTTAACACCAAACAGCGATCAGCCTTTTCTGCTTACTGCAATATCAGCTTGGTCTGTCGATGATTATTAAAAGTAAAACCAGGGGTTTCAATAAATGCTCCATGCACTATTTTTCCAGTTGTGTAGATGGTATCTTTCAGAGCCTATCAAGGTAAATTTGCCTATTAGCAGATATCTAATGAATGCATTCCTGTTTAGTGTTGTTCATGGCTAGTCTGAATAAACAATCAACATATGCTGTGCATAATGATATTCTTCCATCCAGTTTTGTATTGTATGATGTTCCCTCAAGCTGGATATTCATAAATATTCATGTGATAAAGCTGTTCATACTTCAGTTCCCAAGTTGCATCCTTCTTTCTAGAAAACTTGTAGTCCATTATAGGAGAACAATATGATGCAAGAAAGTAGAATTGTGTCCACAATCATCTTCAACCATGTTGGAGTAAAAGCTTATGTAATATAAAAGAGATTGGGGTTTGGGGTTCTTTGCCTTATACTTCTAAGCCACCAAAATCCAGCAAGACCCATATACAGTATCAGTCAAGAAAGTAGAACTCTCAGTAACTTCACTAAAAAGAAAAGCAGAAAAATGAAGCTGATGCTATTTTTGATCTATTTTCATCACACATTGCTAGACAACCTGATCTCCATCCTAGAAGTAGTCTACAGACAACTGATATATATGTGGCCAATGATGCTGTTGCATATTCGTGTAAGCCTATAGGCAGCAAAGCACATATGGGAGCAGTCAATACAGTAGTTGTGAAACTTGCCAATCAGATGTTCAAGCACTAACACAAGATGCTTTTGTGAGAGTTAAAACGTCTGTCATCTGCTGAAAACTCAATCAAATCTTGTTATCTTGTCCTGGAGCTATTATTTCTGCAGCAGTCCTAGTTCTCCCTGCACAAATAAGGGTAACCCATATGTCCTCATAGTGCTCCCTGTTTGATGCCTCTGAAAGTAACACTACTCTATCATCATGTGACTAGTGGGTGTTTAGGAGGGATTGAGGAAGTACATTTTTAAGCAACTGCGGCAAGGAGACCACTTATGTTACCAGCATGACACATACAGAGATGGTTCACCCTCTCAGTGTCACTAAGGAAGTGTTTTTAATCTCATCTGCTGAAGTAGTCTGTTGGAGAGGAAAGTACAGAAAACTTTCCATCTAAGCTACTTGCATCTCAGCAAAATATCAATTTAAAGTCTACCAAGAACTTATATTGATGCCCAGTTTTAAGAACCTTTGAAGTTGTTGAATGGAATCCGCTAATTGGAATATCACTATGTTGAGCAAAGCTGGTCTTTTAAAAGCAAGTAATTCTCCCCTGTTATTGCTTACACTTGCATTTATACTGGTCACTTTTCAGTGTGTTGGGTAATGCTTTCAGCAATTAAGGAATTGTCTTGGGTAATTCCTTTTAGCAATTAAGGAATTACATATATTAGCGTATAAGAGGTACTCTGCCTTTGCCTGGACTCTTGCGGCCTTGAGACTACAAGTGCAAGATTAAAAAGATACTGTAGGCCTGTTACGTTGCTCTTTGGAGTAGAGAAGGCTGTGGCTGAGGAGACTGTGTCCTGCTGGTTCGTTGAACACAGTTAGACAAGATGTCTGACTTTACTTTCTTATTCCTTTACAGCAGTGATTTTAATTCGTAGAGTGGCTGAAAGGACCTACACTTCCAACGGAAATTTGTCATAGTTCATATATGGAAAAGGTGGAAAATTACTGAAGCTTGTGATATGCAGACAGGAGCAGGAGGAGGGGGGAGAAGGGAGAATAAGCACTTTCTTTCCTACTTACTTTCTAATATCCCTATTCAGCCAACGCTGCTGATCACTTATCACTGCTGGTGAGAAGAGATGCCAAGTGCCTGTATTCCACAGTGGTGGCAGGGCTAAACTGGACAAGGCATTTAACTGGGTATGGCAGCTGGAAATACTGGGACCCACACTGGTCTAATAAGATTAAAGCCCAGGCATTTCTTTGGGCAAAGCCTATTAAATCTTTTTAAAGCAACATCAATAAGAAAATAAGAAAAATAACCACCTCAGTTGCTCATTGAGACAAAAGCTGCATTGAAATTTGTTCCAGCATTCAAGATCAGGAAACAGCAATTATTGAAAGAGTCATGTACCATCTAATCACCTGGGGGACAGTGCTGTTCCTTATTCTGCTCACTGATGTCTCTTGGAAATATCTGCTTTTGCTCCTGATTTTCTTTAATGAGAACATAAATGGCACTGTGTAATTCACCTTTTCTGTAGTGTTGTCTCTTGGGCCTCTATTGTGGGACTCTCATTTTCTCTTTCTCTGCATGACATGTTCTATTATTCTTCTTTGTTCTGTCTGTGGTGTCAGATGCTTCTGAGGCTTCCTTACTTCACTGTGGATTTTTGTTTCTGGTTTTCTGATGAATTTATTCAGATAGAATAGATAATACTGATTACATTTGCAAGGAAGATAATATCAGCTTATATATTTTTGTTTTTACAATGATCACTACATTTGCTCAAGTGGCAGTCATTGTGGGTTTGCTCATAAATTGTTGATTCACACAAAAAAATTAGAAGGTCCATTTCAGAAATAGGGCCTGATGTGCTGTGAAATACAGTAATACGAAATTTCTCTCAGTAATTTTATCATCTAGCCTGTGGTTTGTGGTAGGTATCTTGGACTGGAGTGCTCCTTCATGCAAACAATTAGCTCAAGTTACTGTGTTTCTTCAGAAATTGATGATTTATCTGGCATTGGCCACTGACATCCCGCTTGCCTGGGTTCTGTGCAGGCTGCTTCACTGGCTCATGTGAATTTCCTGTCTGGGTCCTTCAGGCTGTTACTACTTTTGGTATGGTCCACCTGTACACATGAGGAAAGGGCCTTTGGCTTTCATTAGATGTTAATTGGGAATTCTCCATTTATCTTTTAAAAATTGGAACGTAGCCTGTGTAATATCTAACCAGGTATTTTCTGATGGAGAGTTTGTCTTGAATCCTGGTTTAGGGCTTTTTTTTTTTTTTTTTTTCTTTTTTTAAGCCCTTTTCTAGTTGAAATAAACTTTATCTTGCTGTTAAGTTTGCTAGAAGGAGGAACAGCTGTGGTCTTGTATTTATTTATTTTATGCTACAGTAAATATTATTTTAGCTTTAAAAAGTGTATTTAAGTATTACTGAGTATTATTGGTTGATGACAATGCATCATATGCCACCTCCACCACTTTTGTTCTTTATTCTTTTCTTAAACAGAGACATTTGGTCAATTTCTTTTTCTGTCAAGTTCCTCAGCAGTTAAAATTGCTCAGAGGGGAGCTGATACAGGATTTACAGCCATGAATTTCTAAGTGCAAAGTGAATTTTTCATGTTGCACTTTGATCTGACAGTTGTGTGTTTATGAATAAAATGATGAATGTTCTAATTTATTTTTTGGCTTGCACCTTCTTATTACAGTCATTGGGAAGAGTGGATATTGTCTTATTAGCTGCAAGTTTGAGTTAATGTTTTTGAATCCTCTTCTTATTTGCTTTTCTGAAGCAAAGTTAATTTCCATGTCTTGAAGCATACCATACAAGTGCAATGGTAGTAGAATTTGCTCTTCAGATATCTATATGCTTTAGTTTTACACGCTTATGTATTTTGTTTTATTTCTGTATTTGTCCTCCTGTGTACATTTTTGCAACTTGGTTACTTTTGCTTTTTACAGTTGGAAGATACTCTGCAATACCTCTTGCTCTGGTGCCCAGTAGGCAGAGAGTGTCCTAGCCCTGATGGTTGGATGTCCTTCTGTATTTAATCCCTAATCATCTGGTTAAAGGAGAGTAAGAAAGCAAGAGATCACGCCTATTTCCATGCCTGTGTCTTGGCAGGGGTGCAAGAGACTTGCCCCTATAGTATAGGCATGCTGTTCATGTTACAGTCTAACCTTCAGCATCAAAGCCTAGCTTTGCTCTGATTTTCACAATAAATTACCAGTATACTGTAACTGATTTTTTCCTTTTTGGTGGTAAAAAACAAAATTCTGAAGTAAGAAGTGTACCTGATAGGTATTAAGTCATAGTTTATGTAATCTTCTTGAAAGTTTATTGCAGAGCAGGTACATTTAATGGTGACTGCGTGTCCTTGTACATGAAAGCTACCTGCCTAATGGGGTAGGATGGTCATGATAAATGTACTAGTATAAGTAGTGACAGGCAGTCATACACTGCTGATTAACGCACAGAGTGGGACATTATACACCCGCTGTGTATTCAAGCTGGGAAATCACCACCTCCTCTGCATTAACAAAGATGTCAGTTGTCCAGGTGGGATTTCGGTGTATCTGTGATGGGAAAGGTTCAGGGAGCTATTCTGAATTCATCTGATTGCCATTTTTAAAGCCCAAGTGTCTTACACAGGTAGGAATGTGTGTGGCTGCCAAAACCTTGTGTCGGCATTAAGCCTGGCCTGACTTGTGTCAGGATAGCTCTTTGCCAGGGGGAAGGCAGGGCACAGGAGGAAGCAGAAACAATAGCTGTATAGCATGGCAGGGCAGGCAAGGTGAAGGGGAAGGGCAGATCATCAGATGAGTGCCTGGGGCCTTTGTGCCACTTAGGATATTACTGCTGCTAGGTCCTGAGGAGATGTAAAACTTGGGTAGATAGGCTGCATCAGCAAATACTTTTGACGTTGACAGTTATGCCAACCAAATTGCTTCTTTTACCTGTTTATTAGTTTTCTTGTGGAAAAAGTTCTGGTATATACCTATAGATATCTCAGTTTTTGCTGGGATGGTTGCCTCTGCTTCAGGATCTTTAGCCAGGAACCAGTGCGACTGTTGTGGCAAATGGGTCCTAGGCTTGATGTGGCTTACACCAGGGCAGCACCCTGAAAACAATTCCAAAAGATATACTTTTGTTGCAAATCAAGAGATTCAGAGAAGCAAAGAGAGCAGAAGGAGGCTCTTGGAAGAGAAAGGGATAATGCAGACTGCCACTGTGCTACCCTTACCTTAGGCTGGGGGAGACAGCAGTGGTCCGAGGCAGAAGAGTCAGAGGCTGCAGGTGATTATAGAGCCCAGTGCAAATAGTAGCCTTTCCATTCTGATCTCCTTTTTAATAAAACCATAAATGCCAAAATACTCCTTTTTCTTTTTAAATGTCTTTCCAGGTACGTATAGACTGTAGTGAGCTTTAGACAGAAGAAAGAGACAGGGAAACTGCAAACAAAGCAGGTAGCAGCAGGCATGACCAGCCAACATAGTTCACGGCAGAGTCCAGACATGCAATTAAAGCAGAATGCCTGTCTCTCTCTTAGAGCAAATTGACTGGAGAGCTACAGTCATTTAACCTCTGAGAGTATTCTTAGGCTGTAGCGGTGTCAGCTCTCCCTTTGCTTATTAATCTGAGTCATTAATAAGTCATCAGAGTCATTCGCTTTCCATATGTGGTTATGGGAGAAAGGCATGTCTGGGTGCTCCTTGGTAGTCAGAAAGGAAAGGCTGCTAAGGATAAGGAGCCTGAGTTGTGTGTGGCAGGGAGAAAAAGCTCTTCAGTCTCTGGACCACAGTGAGATTCATTAGTTTTTGAAGAAAAGCTGAAAAATGTGATTATGTGGGGGAGGTGGGGGTGCAGCTCGAAGTCTGCATGCTTGCAGCGTAGTGAGCAGCTCAAAATTATAGCCTGTAAATAGATGTACATATTTAACCTCTTAGAAGGGCTGTAGCTCCCTGCTGTAGTACAGTAAGAACAGTAATAGTTCCCATTCAGATTGTGCTTTCTATTTTTAGAGCTGTGCCAGCATGAGGTACTTCAATGTAAAGCGGGCAGGTAGTCTGGGAACAGGGTTTTAAGCTTTTCAGTTTCAGGGAGGAGACAATGTTATTTTGCATACTCCCCAGAATAAAAGAGGTTCAGACCCTTCTGCTCTGGCAGTGGGGTTATAGTGTCTTTCAGCCTTCTCCAGGAAGAGACTTTCATGGGGGAGCTGATTTCTTCTCGGATATGACCACCATAGCCCTCAGTTATAGCAGCGTTGAAATTCCGAGCTAAAAACAGAAGTGCAGCATGTGCCTATTCCCCATGTGATTCGGAAACCAGGAAATTGAAAGAGCCTGACTGAGAAGAGAAGGGAGCGCAAAGCAATAGACACATCTAATATTTATCTCAGACCTGCTACGCCTGGGAAGCAGGAGCTGTCATCTGCGGGAGCTGATTATGCATGCAGCCGAAGCAGAGCCTGATTGGATGTAGTAGGACCTAAGGCGAGGGGGAGAGGGAGTGAAGAGAGACTTCGGCTCCCCGCGCTGAAATGTAAACAGCGGAAAGCGAGAAGGGAGTGTAACGCCTTTATGCTCTGAAGAGCAAGCAGCCGGTTGTGGGCTCCCATGGCTCCGGCAATGGACCTCTTGTGGGTCTAGCTGTGCCCGGCTTGATGAGCAGAAACAGATACTTTGGAGGATCTCCTGCCTGTGGATATAAATAGGGGGCATTCGGGATGCGCTAGCTTTCTCCGGCTGCACCGCAGCTCTTTCGTGCTGCACGCCACAGCTGGGACAGGGCAATGGACATGAACATGAAGAAGTTCACAGTGCGTCGGTTCTTCTCGGTCTATCTCCGCAAGAAGTCTCGGTCCAAGAGCTCAAGCCTAAGTAGATTTGAGGTAAAATTTGCCTTAACTTTGTTAAATGTGGCAAGTACCGTTAGGTGCTGGTAACGGAGACATAGGACAATGCCTGCATTTACTGATGTGATAAACAGTTAAAGGTGATCTTTCCCTGGAGGTAGTGATGTTCGCACCTGATGTTCTTTGTTTCAGTGTAATTCAGTGCTTTTTCTTGGTAGCATTCGATACATTGCATAATATATTTAGTGTGTTGCTAAGGATCCTTTTATCAGCCTGCTAGGGAAGGAGTAAGCTGGTTCAGGACATCATGAAGTTGTAGGAAATAATTACAGATCCTCTTAAATTAGTACAAATGGCACTATACTTTGCAATAGCCTCATATTTTTGTCTTCCTTCTCTGCACACATACCATTCTTTTCTCAGTGCCAGGTTTCCAAACAATTAATCAATTTGTTAATGCGTTTCATATGTATATGGTATGTTAGGGATTTTCTTGCTTGTTTGTCTGTAGGCTTTCAGGCTTGCACAGATTTCTGCATTTATCTTATCTCCCATGCATCCAAGTATTTATTTTCTTCTTATTTTGTGGTAAGAAGTTCTTCAGGGGTAGGGGGACTGTCAAATTAAACCTATAGTGATTTAGCAGTGTGGGGAGATGAAAGCAGTTCAATTCAGAGGAATTAGCAGATAGGAATGTGTGAATGGGTTAGAACCAGGATTCCTGCCTCCCTTCCTTGAACCATTGTTCTTCAGCCCTATATTTGGAGCTGTGAATAGTCGGCAGGATGTGCGATCAATTGAATAGCTGTCAGTTATATTTATGTTGTTCACTTTATCATTGCAGATGATCTGCAACCTCTGCATTAAAATAGAGGTAAATGGGGCCTGATTCCTCTGCCTCACATCTGTTTCGTGGCGGTGTACTTCAATTGACCTCTGAGGAGTTACTCTGATTTGCACCGGTATTCCCAGGTGGAGGATTAGTCTCATGCTTTGTGAATACATTTAAAAATCCTATTCCCTTAGTGTCCCATTTAAAGTGCCAGGTAATTGTTTGAACATGAAGTTCTTCATGTGTCATTGCTTAAACAGGACATGCAGAAAAGCAGAGTTCTTGGCCAGTGTCTTTTGTTGGGCTTGTGTTTGGGTTTTTTTGTTTGGTTGGTTGGTTGGTTTTTTGTTTTTTCTTTGGGGGGGGGTGTGTGTTGGTTTGTTTGCTTGTTTTTCTTAACTCCTTAAAATCAATTTTCTTAAAGAATTATCATGCAGGGCACCTAATTCTGTTTCACTCATCCAATAGTCATGCTATTGATTTAAAACAAACTAATTAATGAGAGTTGTTAAAGCTTCCTTGCATCAGTCCTGTCCCTCTAGGGCTGAGGGGAGAATCCTAAAAGACTCTTCTTTCGCCATAGTGAACCCAGAATTGCAAAGGCTAAGCTGAAATAGATGTTCATTACTTAGAATTTGCTTACCTTGTGTTCCACCAGAGCCAACAGAAAGTAGACCTGGAATTTCATGAAGGAGTTCTGAGACAGATGAGTGTCTTTGCAGGCTGCCACTGTCAGGGCATAATGTTAGAAGGGGAGGTGATTTTGGGACAGCAGAGACTTGCCAGACCTTGTAACTGTTATTTGACGGTGCCATAGTTTGGGAGAAACAAATTCCGCCACACTACTTAACTTACTAGGTGTTCTGGTGTGAATGACCAGTGCAACTCAGCATTTGTAACAGGCCAGACCCTCACTTCATTAAGAAGAGGAAAAAAGAAGTCTTTACAATTCCTTTGATTCCCAATATCATACAAGATTTACTGGACTTTTTCAATATATATGAAATAGTTTTCCTTTAAGTGAGTTATCTTGTAATGAGTTTTTTCCCCTGATTTTAAATAGTTTGCTTCAAGAAGTAGCCTGATATATATCCTATTGCACATCTAAGTTCAGAGCATTTCATCCACTCTCCCTTGACTTGGCTTTAATGACCAACTTTATGCAAAGTGGCTCAGTATTATAATGCAACAGGGAATAGGGGTTGTTCCAACCAGGAAAAAAAAATGATTCATAAAGTCTGTTCTGCTGTTTTAAGTGTGAGAATCATCAGAGATGTTCCTGCTTAAAGGGAAAAAAACCAAACATGAACATCAAGCCTGCTCTGTGATTTCCATCCCTGAGTACTTCTGTATATAAATTTGTAATTGCAGCCTAATGTGCGCTTGTCAGCCAAACAGAAGGAAGCTGGTCGGTTGCTGGATTTTTAAAAGTCAGAATATTGTTCATCTTAATGGGTAGATATTTTAAAGAGGCAGTAAAAATGTGCAGGTTATTACATCATGGAATGAGTAAAAGTAAGATAAAGGGAAGAAATTTGAGGAACACACATGGCATTGCTTTGCTTAGTGTGCGTCAGCTAATGTGCCTGGCAGAAGTTACGTGTTGCTAGATGTGTTATTTGAAATTTGGAGGGCGGTTGTTGTTCCAAGGTGTGTGGGATTTTTCATGCGGTGATGTTCTGGCCAGAGAGTTGAAGGGTTTTAGATAGATACTCCTGGATTCAAGCATTTGGTATCATTAAAATACCACTATTAGAGTTCAAAATAATATAATATTAGTTATTAATATAATATGATTAATTACTTTTTCTACTATGCTAAGCTTTAAATTCACTTGCAGTGAGCTTTTTATCTTACAGAGCAGGGATATAGATGCAGAAAATGACTTAGCAAATCACAGCTTTTCAAACTTGACCTTTACTTAATTGTTCATATGCCAATATCATTGCTATATCTGAGACAGTAAGATCATTGTCTTATGTGTAGGTAGCTGGGTATCACACTTTACCAGAGTGTACTCTGCCTCCTTTAGCAGGACAAATAAATATTACAGGAGTTTTGTTTCGTCTTGCCTAAAATGTGTGCCCTTTTTATTATTCTGGGAAAACGTGGCTGAAATTTGAACTTATTTGGCTACACTTTCGGGTTTTCAGTTTATATTATTTTTCAGTATGGCCTGCATTGCCCTTCATTTATAAGGTATCTATTGATGTAATCTTATTAAATGTGCAGAGCCAAGTTTTGCCCTTCCGCATGCATACGGAGTTCTTATTAAAGTCATCTGAAATTCCAGCAGTGTCAATGGAAACTGTATGTGTGCATCTGAGAGAAGGAATTTGTTTATGGTTCTTGCTGAGTGTTGATGAACGTGAATGTGAAACCATCCGGGAAAAGTATGCACAGTGTGGATCTGCTAAAGACTTTGAGCCCCAGTGGAATGTATCTTATGGTAGTGAGCAATATCCCTTGATTTATACATCGAAAGTTGAATATGCCTTCTGAATAACCTACGAAAGACCTAAGTATGCAAAGAATTTGATTATATTTATTCCAGTGGTGCAGAAGCCTTTTGGGGTTGGTTTGGGTTTTTCTTTTTTTTGGTTGCCTTTTTCCTGTTTGTTTGTCTTGTTTTGTTTGGGGTTTGTTTGGTTGGTTGGTTTTTTGTTTGTTTTTGAAAAGGACCAATTAAAACATTGTCCTTGATTCTTTTAGGAGATGTTTCCCACTTTTGCATTCCTGATGTATTTTTAATTCGTTGTTCTTTAATTTTCTTAATTCTTATTTTGTTTTACTCATAATGGTAAATTGAAATTCTGTTTGGTCTGTATATGCGGCTTAGAGCCTAGCAGAGTTCTTGCAAATTAATTCGAAATTAGTTTGGACCCTGGTGTGTCTCAGCATAGTCAGTTGTGAGAGGCAGGACCTCCTGTGGGTGATTCAAGTATGGGTCATCCTTGGGTCCCAGCACTGGCATGTAGGAAATAGAAGCAAGCCTATGCAGTCCAGTCAGGAGCAGTGCAGGACTGGCACTGCCTTTGTAATACTTGAGTACAAGAGATTTTAATTTATAATCTTAGGCTCTGATGCTGATTTCCTGCAGACTTAAATTACAGCAGCCTTAAGAAAGTGGCCCACAAATCCTGAGTTAGACTGTTCCTTTAGCGCAGTGGGCCAAGGCAGTGTTTCACTTTCAAATGCTTGTGAAATACTCTGTCCTTGTATAAAGAAAAATTCTGTTTTATCGGTAGTGTGTTCTTTATTCTGTTTTCTCTGTTCTTATAAATAGTAATTTGGTAGAGGAATATATTCTTGCTGTCAAAGGTTAGACAGAAAAAGGCAAGAAAAAGAACAGAAATGGAGATTAACAGCCTAAGATAGCTCTGCAAGGTGCAAGTCCTGAGGCAGCTTTAGGGTTCTTTTTTTTCCCCCTTTGGCAATGGTTATTTGTGATGTGTGTTCTTGTTACTGTAGAAGTTACTGACACTATTGTAGTCTTGACTTCCTCCAGCTGCAGGCAAGACTTTTATGAGGAAATGCTGTGATTCTCTCAGTCTTGCATGGCTTGGAGTGGGGGAGGGAGAGCAGGGAGAGCATGTGGTCCATCAGATAGGTCACTTGAGGAGCCAGGAAATCCAGTTTTCAGGCTCATTTTGATAACTTGCTGTGTCATTACAAATACTTTAGACCTCTGCACCCTGCATTCCCTGTTTGTAAAATGAGAATTATGCTGAATAGTCAAGTCCTCTGGTAAAATTCTACCTATTGACATTGTGTTTGTTGGGTAAGACAGCTTACTCACTGTGTACACATTCATAATAAATTGCTCCTCAGCTCCCCAAATACTTCTTTGTCTCAAATAAACTGTCTCTTGCACCTCAGGCTTGCTATGTGCTCCTTCCTATAAGCCTCAAATTAACTATTGAGCTACAGAAAGGGAAAAGTATGTAGGTAGATATAGGGATAACTTGTCCATAGAAAAATCATAGAAAAATAGGGCTGGGAAGGACCTAAAAACTTTAGTCTGGACACCCCCTCCTCTTCCTTAGGCATCATCAGCT
>WYDI02003029.1:0-46971 GCA_009867235.2 Psittacus erithacus | reverse complement strand
CATAGAAAAATAGGGCTGGGAAGGACCTAAAAACTTTAGTCTGGACACCCCCTCCTCTTCCTTAGGCATCATCAGCTATATCAAACCTATTCCACCAGATATTTTGCTAATCTGTTCTAAATAAGCCTCTAATGGTAAATACCCATAACCTCCCCAGGAGGTATATTTTGCAACATTATGCTTCACATCTTAAGAGTTTTTCTAATGTTTAACACAAGTTTGTCTTATGGCAATTTAAGCCTGTGTCTTCTTATCCTGCCCATTGTAACTATGAAAAGAGATTGTTTCCTTTTCTTTGCAGCAGGATTTTTATGTATTTGAAAGCTTTTCAGGTCCCCTTTCCTCAGTCTTTGCTGTAGTGTGAGAAGAGTGTTTTTCTGAAAGTTAGGGACTTCCAGGAGCAACAGCCTATGCCAGTCACAACAACATTGTTGGAGAGAAGCTCTTTCTTTCATTTGGATGCCTATGGTCCCTTGTAAAAGTCATTTCTATTTCAAAGGAACCTATCCTGTCGAAGACCAGTCCAAATTGTCATTTTATGCTTCATTTTCACCATCTAAATGCCTGCATCGTGCTTTCATCTGATGGTATTTGGCATGCAGTCCAGCACTGACAGACCCTATCCATGGGCTCTGATGTCAGGCGAATTCTGATACACATCACGCAATTAAACACAGGCTCTGGCCACATAGAGTAAATGCATGTCTGGGCATAGAGCAGAGGCCTGATATCTTCATATAACAGAAGAGGTCTTAATTTTGTTGCGATAGGATCAGCTGATGGGACACGCACATGCATGTGACTGGTGATGACGCAGTGGTATAGTGAATGCACGTTTTGTCTAGATCATGAACAAGTGATGAAAGAAATTAAATGAGAGGCCAATGCCTCTCCACTGTGTCTGTGATAATGCCCTGGTTCCCTGAGCCTGGAGCATCTGCCTGCAGATATTCAGGAAGACAGGAGCTTAACCTGCTGAATTGGTTGGGACCTGTGGGCAGCTGAGCTCCTGCCTAGCAGTAATTTGGAGTAGCATGGTTTTATGCAAGTGGAAAATGTGTTGTTTTATTCTAGGTTAGCTTATGATGTTATGGCTTGACAGACCTTGTGGCACAAAAATTCTGCTCTCAGAGAGCTGAGCTCTCCTGCACCTATTTCTGTTATCAGCAGCATTTGATTCATACATTTTTCTGCTAGTTCCAGGTGAGGACTCCTTTTGTGTGTGCTTTTTGCGTTTGTGTCCTCACAAGTAACTGGAAATATTTCTAAAGTAATATAGAAATCAGAACAAAATGCATCCTTATGTTTATTTGCCAGTTACTGAGGTAGAAATACTTTTCATCTAAATATTTGTTAGTTAGGTCCTTTTGTTCACTTAACAAGACTTACAGTCCCAGTTCTGCAATGACTCTGTAAAAGTATATGCTATTAAGAAAGACCTGGAGTACTACAGAGAAGTGACAGTTCTGTGCTCAGAACACACTCTGTGTGTGTGTGTGTGTGATGCCATCAGCACTTAGAGGGTAGTTTGGCTTCCTGGAGAACAAAGTCTCAGGAAATAGAAAAGAATGAGTGGATTCCTGAATCTGACTTTAAAATAGCTTCCTGGCTGAGGATGTGTAAGGAAGTAAGCAATACATCTATTCACAGTCCCCACAGCGCCGCTATCATTAGTACACAGGAAAGTGCCTTCCAGGCAAACAGTTGGGATGCAGGTTCCCTCAGTAGGTGTGTGCTTGGTGATGGGGTGGCTATAGCATGGCTTTGGAAGACTTTGAAGTGAGCAGCCATCCTTTAGCTGTGGAATGTGCCACCATTATTAGTATTTCATCAGAGCTGCTTTTACTGTGGGATGCAAGAGAGCCCAGAGCTGTCTTCTAGCTGAAAGCCAGGAGTTCAAGGATACTGGTAGTATATTGACCCATGATGTTTCCAATGAGGAAAACCTTTTTCTCAGATTGCAGTAATATTATTAGGCATTGTGTTAGTAGTGTGCGAGCAAGAAGGGGAGATACAGGCTGCTAGTGTGTTGCTTTCAGATTATAAATAATGGTAATAATCAGCTAAATGGCAGATATGAAAACTAACTAACTAAGTTCCTATAAACTCCAGGTGAAATTAAGGGGTGTTGTGCCTCTTTCCTGTAGGACCAGAGTTGGACCTGTGCATGACTGGCAGAAGGCAGTAAAAGATTCCCTTCAAGGGTCATTTTGAATAAACTGAAGGCTTTACAAGGAGTGGACCTGAGTGTGTGCTTATCTATGAAATTCACCTTTACCTGTTATTAAACAACAAAGGCTATCCAGTCCTGCTTGTTCTCAGAAGTACCACCCTATAGACAAGTATTTGTGGTACCAACTTGTGATGCCCAACAGGACAGTGTCAGCTCAGTCCTGCAACATGGAGCTTCCTTAGGGATATCTGAATGCTGAGTAGTGTCAGTTTCTGCTAGACATTGAGAGTAAAAATTAGTGGTGAGCTGAGTGTGATGGTAAGCAGGAAAAGAGATTTTCTTCTCATTTGTGTAAACATGTGAAATGTTTTATGCGCATGTGTGTATGTTCAGCTCTTTGCAGGGTCTGGGATTTTATGTTGTGGTTTTTTTCTCCTTTTAAGTTCTGTAGAACTAAATACGGAGAAAACCGGTCTGAAAAGTTTGTATGGAAATCTAGTTTAAAACTGCAGAATTTAATAGAGGCAACCATTTCTACTACAAGTAATGAAATAATATTTAAGCATAATAGAAAAAAACCATTTCTGTTCTACAGGAATAATAGAGGTTGACCTTAAAAACTGCAAATTTAACTCTGTGCTGAGTTTGTCTTTTCTATCATTATTTGCAAGACTAAGCCTTAGACATCTCCATGTACATATTAAAGCAAAGATGTATTCCAGACTCAAAGTTTTACTATGTCCTTAGAAGAGAACAAATCCAGTAATTCCTTCAGATAGCAGTATGGCACAGGCTACTGTATGCCATAAAGGATGTGTGAGCTACGGGGGGTGGTGAGAACTGCTGAAAAATGCTCAAAAATATTTGATAAAATTGAAACATTGGTTTGAAAGATCCATGTATTGTAGAAGAGCTTTAGAAGCAAGCATTTTTTGGGGTGGTAATGCTCCGGGGAACAGGGCTTGTTCTTGGCATTTTTGAAGCCTGAACATCCCAGGAGTCAGTACTTTGGTCCCACATTTAGATATAGAGGACTGGGCTATATAGGAAGTGGTTTTATTGCCAGCACTGATAAATGGTACAAAAGAAAACATCCATAATATATGCTTACACAAGCAATTTTCCTGACAAATAAGTAAAAGGCGTGGGAGGATATTTGGTGGGTTGGTGTCTTTATTGAACTGCCTTTATCTTGGTCCATGAGGTTTTTTCCATATTATTTTGTCTTCCCTGTGCTGCCGAGGAGGGAAGTGATAAAGCAGCTCTGGTGGGAACCTGGCTTCCATTCAAGGTTAACCCACCACATTTCTCAGGGGGTAGAGCTTTTTCTTTTAGTCGAAATTTCTGTTGTTTTGCTAGTGAGTAACAAAGGCAATTCTTCAGCAATTCAACTTTGTCTTCTCTACTTCTTCATTGAGCAACTAGGGGACAGGACCTGTGACTTTGGCAGATATCTTCACCTTTAATTTCTGCATCAGCACATCTCCATGACAGTCTTTCCTATATGAGACAATCTCTGCCTGTGACTAGAAAATGCCTGGGACAGCAATTAAATGTTGTAATTGCATTCATTTTAAAAGTCATCTAAGTATCTTAAACCCTGCTGGATCTGCTGCTGCTAGTCTGCGCAGTATCTACTTTATTCCTGTATGGTTATGCATTGCAATTATTGCGAAAGTCTAACCTGAGAGGAAGGCTTTATATTAGATTATTTCTCTGACATAGCTCAAGTCCATTTCATACTGCTGAATTAGAATTTTTGATTACTAAATGTATGCAGATGTTAAATACTGCATACTTCAAAAGTTTTTTTAATAGCATTTCATTATGTTGAAAAGACTTGAAGATTTTTCCTGGGAAGTAAAATCACTAATTTTTCTTTTGAAATGAGCTCCTTAATGTTTCATTAAACCAGTACTCTCAAGATGGCTAAAGCAAGACATTTTCAAGACGTGAATGGCTTTCATGTGATGGCAATACAAACGAATTATAAAGTGTTAGCATTTTACAACTGATTTGAAACACATCACAGCAACTTAATTTGAAAGAATATATGACTCTCTGGAGAAGACGATGTAGCTATTCTTGTCTTCCAGATTCTCATGCCTTTGGTAGTTCACCTTCTTTGCATATAACAACCAGTGAAATAGGCACAAAAGGAGGAAAATAAAGTGCAGTAGTTAGTCTTAGCTCTTGCTTCTTCCTCCTGTCAACTTCCCTTCAACTCCTTCTTCCAAAGGAGGACATGTGCTTAGGCTCACTCAAGAAGTGGGTGGAAGTTATGTGAATCCACACAGAAGCAGCACTGTGTGGTGTAAAGGCAGGAAAGCCCCCACTAAAGCAGGCATGAGCTAATCCCTCTCAGTTTCTCCAGTGTTGCAGAGCTGTCTGGGTTTATGATGCCTGACAGCCTGAAGTAATAAACCTCCTTAATTTTCTTTATTGAGGTCTCCTTTGTCTATGGAGAAGTTTTAGCAATTGTAAAGCAGAAAATACATAAAGCTAGTAAAGCAGCAGCAATTGGGTCAAACTGGGCTTGGGGGAGATTGAGGAGAGACTTTGATTTCTCCTTTAAAAACTTTTAGTGTACATTATCTTTAGTCTGATCGCTAACTCAAACATTTATGTCATAAGGATGAGCACTTTTGGGGATTAGCTCAGGTCTGAAAAAAAAAGGCAGTTGCACATACCATGTTAACCGCAAATTGTCAAGAGAAAAGCATCGCCAGTTACTAAAGCTGAAGAGAAACCAGTTTCCCATGATGTGTAACTGAGATACTTTTTTTTTTCCCTGTGGTTTCAATTTTTTTTTTGCATTTGAAGAATTGAAGAGTTCATACTGAAACCACACTTCCAGTGCACCTGCAAAGTTCTTCCAACATGTTTGTGAAAAAAATGTCACATCAAAATATATCAAGTGGCAGTGCCAGTAAAGGATGCTGAGCAGCAGAACTTACTACACTTGCAGAGTAAGTGTAGATAATATTTACTCACCTACTTCCCTCTGTTCCACCAGTGCAAATATGGCAGCATCCAGATGTTCTCTTTTCCCTTTCTATGGCTGTTAGTGCCATTGATGCTATAGCATCCTTTCTTCTGCAGCAGAGAAAACTAACCTGTATTTACTTTACTCTGAAAGGCCATGTGCTGAAAAAAATGCTTAATGACGCCTTTTGCTTGATGGTATGAAATGAATTTATAAATGCCATCTCAACAACAGGGATTTTGTAATCTAGCAGACAAATTTCTCATTTTTCCCAGACAGGAAAACCCAAATGGGACATTAGAAGGAATTACGCTAATGGTTCTGAGAACTGTCACTTCCAAAGCATACAATACCTGTAGTGATTATTTGCCAAGAGTTACTAATTTTATCCCAACTGTCTTTTTGAGAAGATTCTTTCCAAACATCAGAATGAAGTTTACATATCAATTTATGTTTGAAAACAGGTATTTCCTCTATGAAAGGGTGTAAGCTACCTATAATCATATTGTTTGCTTAGGAAAAGGTAATTATGTGAATGGTGCCAGCTACCTGTTCTTCCCCTGCTTAAGATTTTTTTTCTCTTTCTGTATCAGGCTTTTAAAAGAAGCCATAAAATTTATTTGAGTAATGTTTGTATTGAAAGAAATGCTGTAGCAGACAGATATTTGTGATGTTATAGGAGTTGGACATCTTTCTCTATATGGAAGATTTTCTCTGGAAATGTAAGGAAAGTTTTTTATTTAATATTTCCATTTTTCTCATAATGCATGTCAAATGAGTAGATTTAAAATGTCATCTTTTCTAATGCAGAAGATCTGGGTCATTTCAGAACGAGAGCTTTTTGAAGAGCCTTATTTATGAAAAATAAATCAGTCCTTTGCTTCCCCTCCTGATCACTTGTTCATTTATTGATCAGTTTAGGCTTTTTTTCCTCTGTGTCTTCTTTTGTGCTCATCTGTTCCTTCCTGTTATTTTTCATGTGCCACAGCCATGACAATTATAAACCATCCTCAGAGAGGTGGCGACTTACAAAGCATTTATCATACTGTATGCATCTCAGCCAAGAGAAAGTTTGCCCCTTTCCCTCTTGCTTTTTAAATCCTTTTGCTAGTGTGACATTCACGGGACTGAGACAGAAATAAGAATAGAGCTCTCTCTGTGGAGTACCGCTATGGTCCACGAACACTTGTTTATCTTTCTGCTGATCAGAGAGCTGCTGCTGTCTGGGTTTTCGTATCATCTCATCGGGGGGCACATCATGTCCCCATTTTCTAGTTATTGAGGAGAAGAAATTAAGTTGTTGTGCCCTGCTGGGATATGATTTTTTACTCTTGTCTTCAGGCTTTTCTTCCCCTTGTAAATAAAGGCTAAAGATTTGAACATGTTGTGCACTGGCACGTACAGCTGGACAGCGGAAATGCTGAGCTGTGCACTCATGGAAACTGTGCCCTTGAGACAAGGCTCTTGGCTCCTGGTGTCTACTGAAACTCTCATTTTGCCTTCTCTGATGCTTCCCTTGTAAGGTAACACTTCTGCTTTTTCCTTCACCCTGTCATTCATCTGGTTCTGCTTTTTTCATGCTTTAGACTCAGACAATGGGAATCACATGTTTTTGCTTTTCTTGTACTGCCTCTGTTTTGGTACTTTCCACCCTGTTTGCTGGGGTAACTCAGGAGCCATCAGTAAAAACAAAGCTTTGTTTGAGGAAGTGCTGATTCAGAGGAGACACTAAGCTCCCAGGCTGGGCAATGGTCAGATAGCGCCAGAAGCAAATCCCAAATACAGTACTTACTACATATCTCAGAAATGTTCCCCTCCTCACATACCACAGTTCTTACCTATTTCTCTTCAAATGGCTCTTCATTCTGGCTTTCCATAGTTTAAATATCTTGAGATAATTTCCCTTTCAGGGAGAGCAGCAGCAAAAACTCCTAGAAAGTCCCCTTGCATCATAGGCTCCCAAATGTATTGTTGAGGGTTTCATGCCTGTGACTCAACTTTGCCTCCAACTGAGTGCAAACGTCTGTCTGGGATTTTAGCTGTATATAGTACCATTTTCACAGCACTGTACTCTGTTTTTAAAGCATCGTTACTATGGTATCTACAATATCGCGGAAAATAGTGAGATAAAGATACCCGTGTTACCATTTTGCTTTGCATGACAGCTTTTGTTCCTGTTTTGGCTGTCTGTTTTCACCCCCTGGGTTTTCTTCAAACAAAAATCCTTAAAGTGGAAATCAGCAGCTAACTTTGGTCTAATAGACATTTCAGACACCTGAAGTCACGCAAGCAAAGCCTGATGGCTTTGCATGGTTTCTGCTCAGTCATCATCCATTTCAGCTTGCTGAAACTTATGTGGTTACTCATGGAATTTTCATGACAAATTTTAAGCTAATCTGCATTAATTTAGGCATTTATGAGAAAAAGATCTTCCATTCAGAACCCTTACTGTGTTATTTGAGGGCTACTTCTCTTTAAATTCACAATGCTATAAAGCATACATCAGTGCAAACCTACACAATTCAAAGGAAAAGCAAATCAAATTCCTCTTTTTCTTCCCCCTGGAATTTTGATCAGATATGAATTAGATAAAAACTTGTATTGCTTTTGTTGTAACAACGCATTACCAGACTGGCATTGTTGTTGTTGATAAAGCAGTATTACTTCTTCCCTGCCAAAAAATGATATGTAACAGAATGCACTAACCTGCTCTAGGTAAACTTTCTTGGCTTCTTTCTGTCTCCTGGTTGGTGGCCTCAAGATGCCAACAAGGACTACACTAAAGAAATGTTGTCTTTTATTTAAGTGCATCTTAAACTATTACTAACTTCTGGACCAGCACAAAACTTGTGTCCTCGTAAATATACATGTAAAGGAGAGAGATTCCCTGTCCAAGTCAGTCACCCCAGCAGGCTAAACTTGCTTAAGCTGGAGGTTAAAGAGGGCAAAACATTTGAATCTGAAATCACAATATTCTGTGTATTTGGCCTCTAAAATTATGTTGAGATTCAAAAATCTGGAATCTCCCTTTTTCTCAGTATAATTCTAACTGTTGCCTAACTGGATCTTTGAGTGTGTCTTGTTCTTCCCTTCTAAATTGAAAAATCTTCAATGCATGGGAGAGAAACACTCAAGTTGTAGGCGGCAGGCACTTTGACATATGTGACTACAACCAAGACTGTTGTAGTCACAGAAAATTTATATCCATATACCTAGGTCTCTATTTTTGTTAAATAAAAAAACCTGACTAAGCAAATTTTGAGCTGCTAAGGTTCCCAGCTAGCAGTAGACAGATGAGGTATTCTGATACCCCAACAGAGGCCAGTTCCCTTGTATGCAAACCAAAACATCAGGGTCTTAAATTGTTTTTCATTTGCTTTTCTGAAACAATGATCGGTCAGTGTGCTGTATGTTTGTAGCAGAGTCATCTGAGGGGGATTATTTGTGAAAACAGGAAATTGCTGAAAAACTGAATTAATTTTTATCCTAATTTCCTAAAGAAATGAGGCCTTATATATTGCCCTGCCCCATTTGCTTTGAAAGTATTCTCAAATTCAACAGAGACAGAAGAATAGTGTTTTTAAAGACATAATGTTCATGCAGGATTCGTAAAAATAGGGCTCTAGAGAAAGAGGCACCACTACTTCCACAAAATGAAGGAACAGAATGAACAAGAGTGGCAGCATACAGCTTAGCTGCTGAAGACACCAGGCAGAGGTAGATGGCAGGAGAGTGGGACAGCTTGATAAGAAACTGGGTTTCATCACTGAGCTGTTTACAGAACACTTTCTATACTTCAGTGCCAGGAAGCAAGCTAGGATTTTTTTTGTGAGTATATTTGGATTTGCTGCAGAGACAAGTGGATCAGTCTATTTACCTGTATAAATATTTGGGCTTTAAATACTATAGTCCTCAATAATGGGATTATTTGTCATAATAGTGCAGTCTTTTAGTAATATTTTTCCCATTCTATGAAATAAGCTAACTCTTTTGTTTTGGCAGTTCCTACCTCTAACCTCTAATGAGTGAGGCAGAAGTAATAAATAGTAGCAGTATTTTGTCAAGGTTACTGAGATGCTCCTGATACAAGGGGGAGGCAATGTAGCATGAAGCTGACTGTTTTTCTTTTTTGGAATCCAGTGATCATCCTTGTGTTGAAATATATTTGTTTGGAGCTACTTGTCATACGGCATACTGAGGGGGAAAAAGAGACATTGAACTATAATTTATGGATAAAAAGCCTCACAGAACTTAACATCAAATGACTGATTTATGACTAGAATTATTTTAACAATCCGCTAAATGTTAATAGCAAGTGTAGGCTGCCAAGGTAAGAATTCATTGGAAAAATTACCATAGTACAGTAACACACAAGTCTTTAGAATGCTTCTTACAGGACTATAATAGAGCATCAGTATTTGCTTGAAATATCCTGCCTTCCTAGCTGATATTGGCTTTGCTGACACGAATAATTAATTTCTCTGGATAAAAGTGGATATTTAGACTGTCTAGTAAGAGAAGGTTTAGAGTGTGCTATGAGGAGTCCTCAGGCAGGAGTCTTTGGAGCAAGCAAGTCTGGGAAGAATATTGGTTTTTATTTGTGCTATCCTTGAAATAATGCATTATAATAATTAGCACAAAATTCTTCTGAGTAGGACCATATTTATATACTGTCAAATTACTTGGATAGTTTGATGTCTCAGATTTGCCTGCTGAATTGTCAAGTGGGTGAATGCACAAAATTGTTACTTTTTCTGATGGTTGCAGGATACATAAATAGCAAAGCAAGATTTCTGCATGGCCAAGCTGTGGAGCTGCTGAATTTCTCAGATAAGTCCTAGATATATACCTGTGCCCCACAACCTGGAATTAAAACTGACCTGTTTTGTACAGGCTCCTTACACTTTGCCTGTGAATTACAAATGAGACATTAATGCATACAGCAGAGAAGGGGACTTATGTTGGTGCATATAATAAATGTTTTACACTAACCAGATTATGCATGTCATTTTGTCAGACAGTCTGTTCTCTTGTTCACAATAAAGGAAACATAAGCAAATAACGCCTCATAATATTTTGCTCCTTTTTAGGACTGTTTCTGAATGGGGTTCAGATTATACAACGTATAAGGAATATGTTGTAATTATAGCCATATTGTATGTGTGTATATAATATTCATATGAATAATGCATGTAACAGTGTGAATACATATAGTATGGCAGTTTTTCCATGGAAAATGCTAAGAGGATTAGAGTTTGATCTCATAATACCATATGCAACCCTCTCATTGACTCAGAGTGAAGTTTTGTTTAGTTCTGCTAGACACCAGATTAGCAGCTCAGGTTTTCAGGTTTTTGCTGCTGACTTTGTTTTGGGGCTGAAAATAACCACAAAGTTAACTTTTTTTTTCCTAATTCATGGAAATATCCCCAAACCCAGTATTGCATAACTTATTTTAATTGTTGTTTCTCCTTTCAGGATGTTTAGGCCTCTTAAAATTATTTTCAGGGCATGACAATAATTTCTGACCTTGTTTCTTCTGTTTTGTTCTCCTGATTGAACCAGTTTTCTAGATCATGCCCTCTCCCCACAGATGCAGGCTTTTCCATTTTGGTCCTTAAGAGACTCTTCCTGCCCCTGAAAAGGGCTGCTAATGAAATATTTTTTTTTCTCAGTTGCTTCAGATTCATCTTCTGTTCCACTGCTGTAGTGGCTATCCTGTAGGCTAAGCCACTTCCCTCCTCTGGTTTATAAATGTCTTATAAATGCCCATTACCACCAACTGAAGCAAACAGCTCAATAGGGTATGTGATGCAGCAAGTGTCCTTTCCCTGAAACTCCTGTGATCTTTCTGTTGCCTTTATTTCCACCCTGTAGCCTTTCCCTTTGTCCTCCCTTCTGGTGTAGCAAAGGCTGTGGGCCCCCTTTGGCCAGGGAATGTCTGCTGGTCATTGACAGCAGATTGGATACGCATTTGCATTTAATATGTCCCGAGAGATGTTCTTACTGTTGCGTAGGTATTTTTCTAATCCATACTGTGCATCTAGTAGTGATATACACAGGTTTTCACCAGCAAAATGAAATGTGAAATCACTAGTTGTATACCTCCTTGGAGTTTTTCAAATACCTGTGATGTTTCACAAAGTCCTCCAGCTTTTGCTTTCGTAGCAAAATGAGTACTTGCTCCCAGTGCTCCCCCTTAGCTGCCAGTGTATTTGCTACTGTAATGTTAAAGACTATCAGAGTTACTGATTCTGTATGATAATCAAAACAGATTGCATTCTTATAATGGTAAAACTCCAAAGCAGAATTCCAGATGTTTCTTTTGATCCAAATAATAGATTTCTGTGTTCTGCACTGAAGGGCTCCATTTCACTTAGGCTGTCAAACTTTCTCATTATTAATGCATGTGTTGCATTTCACAACCAATTCCTACCTCCTCCTGCTCACCCCCTGTTCACAAGCTATTTATTACTGTGAGAAACATGAAGATGGGAAACACTGTTAACTTGCTGATCAAGTTAACAAGTTAACCAGACCAGACAGACACTCCCCATCGTGGTGTGGACATTGGATTACTGTTCTTTACTGTCTTGGCGTGGCAGGCATACACACTCTCCTCTGTCCTGATTTAAGTTGTGCTGCAGACAGCTTCTGGAGAACCAGCTTTATACTGACTACTCCTATGCTGAAGACGCTTCAAGTGTCTCTGGACCAACCAATGCTGAACTCCCCAGGAGTCTTTAAGCGCACTTTTCCTAGAGCTTTCATCATGCATACACTCTGGGTTCATGCTCAGGGGCTCTTGGTAGCTTGAGTAAAGAGACATAGATATTGTAATTCTTAAAAATCCAAGTTGGTTTCTCTTATTAAGGGGGGTGGGGTTGGGTTGGGTTGTCAAAGCAGTGTCAAAAAAATTGAAAAAGTTGCATGTGTTTCCTTGCTTTCACTTCTTCCCCTACTTAGGTGCTCTCTGGCTTTGATCAGGCTGCTTTAAGGGGTTTTATGGATTTATATTCAGATCTCTGTATCTGATTAGTCTTAGGAAAAAGTTTTCTATCCTACCCAATCCTGTATGGTTTCTCATCCCAATTACTCTTCTGAAAGGATTTGTGTTCTAACCACATTCTCTTCCTGACTAGTCACATTCAACAATATCCCTCTCTGGAGGGGTGTATAAACAGGAAAAAACTAAATATAGATCACAGACAGAGAAGGAATAGAATGCAACAGTGTGCATAAAAAGGAGTGCTTGGACAGATGGTGTAGGGCCTAGAGGAAATCTGGAGGGAGAGAGAAAAGGCTTGAGAATGAATAGAGATGGAGGGTGAGAAGGATGCGGGGAGAGGTGTACTTGTGGCATAACTGTAATGAACTGGGTTAGCATGACCAGACGAGACGTTGTTTACTTTGTAAGTTTCTGTCTCCTTGATCGCAACCTGTCAGCAGAACAGTCCTGGGTACTGCAGCCACCCCCTCCTGAGCAGGCTGCTTTGACAGAGCAGAGGGCAGGGGAGTTTAGTCTTTGTAATAAACAGAACATTTTTTAATGGAATGGCAAACCATGAGAAATTTAGCGAGGTGCTATTTTGAACATCGGCCTGCCTTGGTCTCTTACTGCTTTTAGTTTTACTCTCTTGTGTATTAACAAAAGTTGCTGACTCAGAGCAGTCTAACAGGCTGGGTCAGAGGAGAAAGAAGGGCCTTAGATCTTCTTCTTACTTCAGCCCTTACCCAGCTCTTACCCTTCCTGACCAAGGCAGGTAGGATGTGATTATGGTACATTGCTGTGTACTTAGCCGGATGCACCAGGACCCGGCTGCATTCCCAGCTCTCACTCATGCAAGTCTCGGCGGGCATGCATTGCTGTAAGTGCTTCTGTAAACTAGGAAGACAAAGTGCTCCTGCAGTGGGTTATCTGCTTTGCAGCAGTGGCAGCAGGAGGGAATGGGTGTCTGTGCTTTGGCAGCCTGTAGACAACTGCTTGGTGTGCAGGTTTAAATCATGGATGGAGCAGGGCTGGCACTTAACACGCCAGGCTACAAATGAGGGCAGTGATGGGCAGATGCATTATTTGCTCTGCTGCCTCCAGCATAAGGGCAGAAATCTCCAAGGGAGATAGAGCAAAAACTGGGAAGCAAAACCACCTTTGATTATCATTGCTAAATCTGCCAAACCCTGGTGGTTAGAGCCTCTGGTCATTTTTGGAAGGACACCAGGGATCTGTGTAAATTAGGGCTGGATTCAAAATCTGCTGCTACTTCTTTCTGTGCTCAAGTGACTTCTTTGTAAGTGCATGCTGTCTGTCTTTCTCTTCCTTAGCATCCTTCCAACAAATCTGTACAGGCTAAACTCTTAGTTGCTGATGACCTCTTTTTTGAACTGTGATGATTATATGGGGCTGTTTTATTCCCAAGCAGATTTATACCGTCTTGCTTTCTCTTCTGTGTTTAAGTCTGCAATTACTCATATTTCTTGTTTAGTAACACATTTAAAAAAAAAAAAAAAAGGTAACAGAAAATAGCCATCCTATGTCCTGTTTAATGTTTAGAAACATTCTGCATCCTATCTTTTATTCTGAAGTAAGACATATGTTCATTTGAGGAAATTTTTCTCATTTGAGAGAAAATAGGAAAAATGAGAGGAGAAGGGAGGGGAGAGGAATGTGTCAAGAGAAGAGGAAAGGAGACACAGTGGAGAAAAAGGCAGAAAAACAAGGGTATGGAGAGGGTTGGGTGAACAAACAATCACCATAAGGCTGAGAAACTTGTCAGCAGTATAGAGAGTGCTGTATGTCTGGAAAAAACCCAAACCTATTTGTTTCGACTGTTTCAGCAGCTGTTGCTGCCAGCTGGTTTTGTACTCTGCAAATCTTGCCCCCCCATCCTTCCCAAAGTGCACTTTGGTGAATCACAACTGGTAACTCCTCCTGCCATAGATGCAGAGTTTGAGCTGAGGAAAGCTAATATCCTCTGGTGTTTCCAGTTTTTGGCTGGTAATCCTGTGAGTGATAGATAATCCGCAGGCTCACGATTTTTCTAGCATAACAAAGTCCAGCACAGAGCATGCAGCTTGCATGAGCAGTATTACACGGGAATGCAATAAAACATCTTCCTGAAAGATGGAAACAAAACCAGCAGGAGGGCTGTGGCTGGTCGAAATTACATCTGCGTACCAGGCCGCATTTCTTTTTCATGTTCGCAGATAACAAAGTGAGGCCAGCAAAAGCTTGATGTTGTAGATCAAACTTAAAACATTAGTGACATAAGCCCAACAAACTTTATTTCCCATTTTCAATATCATAATTTCTAAGTTAATTTTGCTGTTTTGTAGAGCATTCAGTAGAGCATCACTGGCAATCTGCCATTTAAGATTTTAAGTGCTTTACTAAAAGAAGACACTGCCCTTTACAACATCCACCGCATGTGCATGGAACTAAAGTCATGATCCAGCAAATATCACCAGCATGATAATTCTAGGCTAGTATACATGATTTTTCTGTATCATTGTTTTGTTATTTTGTAATACAAAAATGCTAATAATTTATCTCACTTACATGAACCAGGGAAAAAGTAAAGTGTATCTTGCATTCCCTTAAACTTGGGCAATGAATCTAAGCCAACAGATTTGGTTTTGTTCGGTTGTTTTTTTCTTTACAGTCAGAGTCCACTGTGTTAATTTCATTGCAAAAAATGGGCCCAGAGAATTAAATGTTCATTTATCAAGGTCACTGTCTATTGAGAATATATGGCCCATGCCAGTTTAAAAAAAAGAAGCTGTTAATTGCTGTAGAGTATCTGGGAATAAAGTGAAAAGCATTCATGTGATGCTATCACTACAAAGCATTAAAGATGTATAAAACCCCAAAAGTTCCTTTATTTAACTCTTCAGTAATTATTTCATTTGCTAAAATAGCCACCATAGCTCTGAAAATTAGTGCTGTTTCTTTCAAAACAAGTTCTATTGACTTCAAAAAGATATTTTAATATAATTTCATTGGATGATAGATGTAAGCAAGGCCTTCAACATAAAATTTAGGACTTGATTTTAAAATTATAACATACGTTTGCAGGACTTAAGCCAAAGTTACTTATTGAGACAAGGTTCCATTTAGCATGAAATATTTAAGTAAAACTTTAAGGTACAATGAAAGATAAAGCTTAAGGCTTAGTTAAATAAATTCTATAAACTAATTCTATATACTATTCTAAATACTATTAATTCGCTTGGAGGCCTTGACTGAGGCTTGGACTGGTGTGATGACCTCTTAGATCAAGTTTTCCTCTGAAAGGAACTTTTTTCTTGCTGTCGTGTCTCTGTAGTACTGCAGACTGTATAAAACAGCAATAGCAGCCTACAGATGCATGCTCCCAGCCCTGTGCTTATAATCAGTGTGCATTTCCAGCTGGATGCAAGTCTGCATCTGATTGTAAATTGGACTGAGTAAGATTTCCGGCTACAAGTCAGAAGAATTATTTTCTGTAAGCATAAGGTATACGTAGATGATAAATTTTCTGTTGGGATTGCATGTTATGGAGCAGTTGTTCGCTGGGCTGCCCAGGGAAGTGCTTCAGGGCTGCTGACATGTGAGCTCACTGCTATAAGCAGCATAAACTGAGTTTTTCTAAACCTTCCTAGTACTTTTGGCAAACTGTGATTCTCCTTGCTTTGAGCTCTAAGTCTGTAAGATCATGGGATCTATAGTGTCATGTGAACTAAGCATTAATCTGGAAAAACAAATCAGTAATACACAGTGCACTTGTGTCAGCAAGTGAACGTCCAACTCTTAGGCTGTCTTGAGCATTAGTTTTACCATCAGTTAATGTAAAAGCCTAATGCGTCCTCTTCCTGGCAGTTTTGTCCTCTCACAGTTGACAGGATGTAGCAAAAATAACCTCCAAGCCTATAGATAGCTAAACAATGAAATTACCAATACAACTTTGATTGGTGGAGAGGGGTGGGTGTTGTCCCTGAACTATTAATGCTGGGCAGCAGCAGGAGACAAAACTAGTTTCAGTAGATTGAGTTTAGTAAAAGTCTCTCTTGAGGTTAGAGTATGATTTCTTCCTCATTTTGTTTTCAGAGAGGTAGGGTAGAAACACACTTTTCCTTTGAGGAGCAGAACAGTTTGTTTTAAATTTTCATGTTAATCTGTACGCAGCTCAGATATTTTATGTGGCAAACCTGAAGGATAACTGAGCTCCAGCATGCAGAAATTAACAGAATTTCATGTTATGCTGGGACAAATATGGGTGTTTCCAGTTACGATACCTGATTAAAAGAATGTAAGTCTTAATGGGTACAAATAAGTTTTATCTTAGATGAGTTGGTCCTGGTTCATCTTCTAAAATGGAGCGAGGTGTAGATGAATATCTGTACTTGCCTCAAGAGAGAGAGTGAAATTCTGTCTTCTTCCTTGTACCAGTCTCTGCTGAAGCAATTTATGCTCATTCCAGTTGCTTTTTTATTCCTTGCACTGAGCATGGTTAGGGCTTGCAACCTCTATGAGAATATCACTAACAAGGGCTATAGCTGGGGTCTTTGGCCTTTTCCCGCTGCTGCACATCTGTGAATATGTTGTGACAGGCAATGGTTAAGGGGTGCACAAGTGAAGAACCCTGCTTTTTGGGAGCGGAAGCTCACCTGAAAGGATTCAAGGAGTCCAGGCAGGAGAGTGAAGGTACCCATCTGCAGCCATCGGCTGAATGCAGCTCATATTGAGAAGTTTATGAGAAAGGCAAACCAGTTTCCACATCATATTATAAATTTTGATATAACCTATGTTGGAATGTATTACCTGAGCTATTTATGATTTTTGGTGGGTGGGAGATAGGAAGTATGGTTTCACTATGAGAAGCAACATGTGACCTTGTAGTACTATTTATGTGCTTCTTATTAATGGTATAGCCTATTGCGCACTAGGAAAAGAATACAGGTGTTACACTGCTGTGTTTGTCATAATCACTGGGCAAGTCCAGGGTTGCTAAAATGCCTATGAATAATACAGCACTCTGTGTTTCAGTTGTGAGTGGCTCTTTGCAAAAACGTTCACTATTTCAGGAAAGCAAATGTACTTCCTCTTAAGTAACGCTTGCTGGCTCTCAGAAGGGAGAAGGCTGTTGGTCTGCACATCCTGTAGCTCTTCTCACCACCACCCACTACTTCATCCAAGGGTTGGGTTTTTTTGTTGACCTCAGGCTGTCTTCTCTTTGTCTCCTTTCTCTGTTACCTGATCTGTGGTCCCCTGTGCATTCACCACTGTTGATTTTTCTGTTTCTAATAGGTAAAAAACATTGATCCTCTCACATGGAGGCAGTGTTAACCCTGTGGCTGCCAGTAAGGTCAGGTAAGGGAGGATGAAAAATATTTGAGAAGTTGTCATAGGAACACAAACAAGCAGATGCAAAACAGCAGCCTCCTTCCCATTGCTTCTACTCCCATATTCTTTATGTCATGAGGCTGAAGAGATATAGTGCACTGTGTGTCTCACTCTGCCCCAGAGCCTCTCTCTAGCAGTGACTATACACCGCTTAATGTCCTTTCATGCAACTGAGGGGCTACAGATGGCAGGAAATTTCAGGAACCCTCTTTACCAATGTATCCTGAGTTCCAGAAGGCATAAAGGTTGACCTTAAACATCCTGAGATTTCTTTTCAGGGAAGATAGTAGAAAGCTAGAGATAAGAAGTTTATTTTGACAATAAAACAGTAATCTGAACATAAATGAGATTGACATTTGAAAGCAGCTAAAAGAAGGGAAATTTAGAGAGGAGATTTACATTTCAATGTCAATCCCAGTGTTCTTTCTCTCCTTCTTCTCTACTTGTCTCAGGGGTTTCCTGTGCCATGTGTTAAAAATGTGCTTCTAACCATTTGGCTGGTGAATTATGGCTTCATGATGACATGGACTTGCAGCCTTTCATTCTTCTGCTGTCCTTAAGTGGAGAGGCATTTCTGGAGAATGGGTGTACAAATTGTGATCAAAAAACCGCCTAAGAGCAACTTGTAACATGCCTTGGAGATGGGTTCATTTCACTTGCCTTCATCCCCTCTGGCAATGCCTTTTACAGCTCAGGCTTTCCATCCAAGAATACTTTGCATTCAGTTCTCATGTGCTCTGCTGTGATCTTTGCATCAACATGCAATGGTGGAGTTCTCCTAGGTGATAATGAGGAAGGAATGCAAGTTATGGGCTACTTCATGCCTTCCACCCTAAGGAAAAGTAATCAATTCCTGGATCAAGTGGCAAAAAATTTCAGTTAAAGCAATGACATTAATTCCTATTGACAGGTTCCTTTGGTAGGTAAAATGATTTTCCACTAAGCTTAAACTTGCATGCATGACTGCAAGTATTAAAAATCAGATGAACTAACTTTTAAAATGTTTTGGGAACATCTGAGTTCTGAAACCATCAGGAGTTATCTGAAAGCCTCTGCATTTTTCCTTGTCTTACTAAAACCAGATTGTTCTCAGTAATAATTGTCATGAATTACTGAATATAGGAATTTGCTTCGCAAATACGCATTTCTGATCTTTTTGTCAAAAACAAGGCCCATTGTTTTCTGCCATGTGTTTTTTTCTTTTTTACTCATCCTTTGTTGAAGAACTGCATGCAAGAAGAAACATTTCTTATTGAATTTTCTGAGTGACATATCACACCTGACTGCCTCTGAGCATGTTGGTTCCTATAAACATATGGATAGTATAGGCCAGTCCAAAACTGCCATGACAAAATGACATATTTTAATACACCTTTTGGGAAAATGTGAAAAAGGCAGCAGTCTGTGGAGCAGACAATCAAAGAACTTTGGTTTTCAAAGAAAGAGTAACCTTTAGGCAACCTTGCCTATTGTTCTTGGAAGGAGTAAGGTGGGAATGTAGCTATAAAAACATGTTGGAAGGTGCAGAAGTTGCCTACTCGTGCAGTTTCCTTTCCATTCTTCATCCCTTTATTGGCATATTCTTGCACTCCTGTCTTTGCAATGCCTTTTTACAGCTGGAGTTGCCACCTGTCTATTTAATAAAAAATCCAACAAACCAACACCAAAAATGGTGACCTCAGACAAACATTTACTGTATGTGAAGATACTGAACATACAAAACCAGCATCTTAAGTGAATCCAGGACACAGGAAACCTGGTACAAATGGTGCAAGCTGACTCGCATGCGTCCAGGCTAGCAGGATGAATCTTGTGTGCTAACTGAAAAACCAGCATGGCAAAATGTACAACAGAGAGGCGGCAGCCTGTGTCTGGCCTGTTAAAGCTCACACAAGTCAATAGATTACTTGCGCAGGTATGCATGCAGTTAGAAAACACGCTTTTTGGGTTGGAGGGTTTTCCTCTGCCTTGGAAAGTACCTGGCATGCAAAGGGCACTGAAGAGTTTTGCCAGCTACAGCAGTGAGGTGGAACTGTCACTTGAGCTGTCCCCCTTTTCCAGAAGCAATGGGTGAATGTCAGTTCATTTTGAATTGACCTGAGTGTCCAGGAGAGGGTGAGGAGGATGTTCAACTGCTGCAAG
The DNA here is from genome assembly GCA_009867235.2 of Psittacus erithacus. NCBI lineage: Eukaryota > Metazoa > Chordata > Aves > Psittaciformes > Psittacidae > Psittacus > Psittacus erithacus. The sequence continues at coordinate 27,291 of WYDI02003029.1, read as the reverse complement.
TTGCCTTAGTTCACAACAGTTGTTCCCAGAGGTTTATGCAAGCCTTATGAGCAGAAACTGCTTCCTTCAATTCTTGCAGGAATTGAGTGTGGGGAGGAAAACGATGGGTTCACAGCTTTGGATACCAATGAGTTTTTGTGTTTGTGAACAGCAGAATCAAGCATTCCTTTGCTACTTTAACAGTGCACTTCAGATCTAGTAGAAACAAGACAAGATAGTAGTTCAGTATTTATACCCAGTCATATTCCTGACGATATATGGAATGTGGTACTAGTGTTTGACACACACACAGGGAATTCATTGCAAAGCATAAAACATAGTTTGCTTTTGATAACTACAACCTCTGCAGCATTTTAGTGAATAGCAAAATTAATATCTCACCAGTCAGTTCTGTAGCCTTGACCTCTTCAGATTGCAGTCCTGCAGCCCCTGAATGCCTCCAGTTCCGTGTTCGGAAAGGTGGGGTTTGTTTTGAGCTTTGCAAATAGACTGCAGCAGAAAAAAAAATCTCTCTTCCAAGCATTAAAACTGTTTCAGAGAAGTTTTCTCAGTTTCTTATTTTCTTGTTTCCCTTCTCGACTGTTGTTACTGTCCCTCCCCTCACCATGGTCTGGAGAAAAAATAGCTGCTTATGGTAAGCTGTGTGCAAACTACAAACAGAACACTTCACACCTTGAGGCAGCTGCCCATAAACAGCTGGGGAATTTCTTTTTTGTTTTTTCTCCTTTTTTTTTTTTCTTTTAACTTTCTTGAGAGCCTGAAGGTATGGCAGTTTTATTTCAGAGGGTTCAGGGTAGACAGCAGCTCATTAACAGTCCTCTTTTGAAGGCATGTCATATGCTGATGGTGACCTCTGTCATAACACGTGTTCTTTGTGCCTGCTGTCTGGGCTTGCAAATGGAATAAGGCCTTTGAAGGTTGACACTGCGTTGCTCGCAGTGCATCTAAGGTGGCAGCAATTGCTCACAATCACAGAGTAACAGTAGCCAAAGTACAAAATTTGGACCTTTGTTAGTGGCTCTTTCATGAAATGGTCAAGAGAGATTCCAGATGATGAATAAGTTTCTCTTCAGCATCAGGAATCAAATTAAAAAAAATAATAATAAAGGGGAAATACGGATCTTTCTTGTGGGTAAGGGCAGTAAGGCAAAACAACAAAAGACAACTGTGTGAACTGTTAGACAAGCATATTCATAACATTGGAGCGAGAAGTTTCTTAGCTTCCTTTTGCTTCATGGCACTGAAAAATAGTAAAAGATCATGGAAGAAAGTATCTTGGTTCTCTGCTTGTCTGTTCCAGAGATAAGAAGAATGAATGGGAGGTGCCCCCTCAGAACTGATGACAGAATTTGACTCATTGTATTTGCTTAATTTTTTAAATATTGGTTTTAGTAATAATTTTTAGCAGTTTACCTAAAGCATGCAGGGACTAGGGATATTCTTTGTCAGAATTGCTGAGCTGTGCCTCGCCCACTCAGTCCTCATGAGATTTTGGTGTGCTGAACATTTCTAGTTCTTCAATATACCAAATTAGGCAGAAGTGTGGAGCCGTTCCTCCAGTCCATTTTCTTTCCATTTAACAACTTTGTTTTTGAAAATCTTGCTTCAAGACTGTACCTACCGTTTCCTTTTATGGGACAATATATCATACTCTTTTCTACCATTTGATTTGCAATTGACTGCTTTCTTTAGTGAAGCTGGGAAATTAACTTGGATACCTGTGAAAGTAACGTTTAAAAGGTAACACATTTTTGCTTCAGTGTTAGAGAAAAAAGGCTTTTGGTGAAATAACCTAGGTTACCAATGAAAAATGTTTTTTACTAAATCCAAGGGCTTTGTATTCTTGCATCAAGGATGCACATTATACAATTTTTGTTCTCTTGTTAAGGCTGTGGATGAGGAGTTGGGATTTAGGCATTTTTTTACAAGAGCGTGATAAATATTCTCAGGCATGTATAGAAGAAAGCACAGTGTGTTGCTATGTTTCTATATTAGCTGGAGTGTCAAGAACACTATAAATCATCAACACAGGGCTGCACAATTCCATATAGAGACAGGATTGATGACTCTGGCAAAGTGTTTGCAATACTGTACTTCATAGTTTTAGATCCCAAGCTGGAGTATCTGTTTAGCTCCATGATATGTGAGGTACTTACATCCCTAATTGTCACATAATTGTTCATAGAGTGATTTGGAAGTGTGGTGTGCTGTGAGTGACTGACGTTACTTATTTTTGTTCCAAAGTTTGGATTGGAAATATGAGTGAAATGAAAGGGAACTGGGAATTAGGCCCATATCCTGCAAACACTTAGGCAGATGTAGATGAGTAGGCATGCTTGTATTTTATTATGTGCATAAATGTTTACGTGAATAGTACTTCTGTTTCTATTTTTAAAGGGAGGAGGAACTTTTAAATTGTTGCCTTTTGTCAATTCACTTCAAATATTTAAAAATTTTAATACCTTTTCTTTATAGCTTCTTTAAAAACCTACTTGGAGTGCAACAAGTCTGTTCAGATTTGTCCTGGTAGTCAGAAAACTAGAATAGAGCAATAAACATTGTATAGTTCTAAATAAGTAATGCAGATACCAGAACTATTCATTAAAATAATTTGGTCAAATCAAAGTCAAAATTTAAATGCATTTCAGGAAATAACAGTGTAGAGTATATACTTTCTGACTTTCAAAATGAAAGCCCTCAATACTTGCAAATATTTCAGATGCACAAGAAACTTGATGCAGATGAGTTGTCTCCTTGAACTTCAAATTACTGCAAATCACTTCAAAATGTTCAATTTGGAGTATTTCAAATATGTCAGTGTGGTGGATTGACCCTGGCTGGATGCCAGATGCACACTGAAGCCACACTATCACTCCCCTTCCTCAGCTGGACAGAGGAGAGAAAATACGTTGGAAAAAGCCTTGTGAGCAAAGCTGAGCATGGAAGCAGAGGCAAACAGAATATTTATTCTCTACTTCCCATCAGCAAGCAATGTCCGACTACTTCCCAGGAAACAGGGCTTCAGTATGCATAGCAGTTGCTCTGGAAGACAAACGTAGTAACAAATGCCCCCTTTCTTCCTTTCTCTTAGTTTTATTGCTGAGCAGCCATCACATGGTATGGAATGTGCTTTGGTCAATTTGTGTCAGCTGTTTTGGGTATGTCCCCTCCCAGGATCTCTCCAGCCCCAGCCTGCTGGTGAGAGGAAATGTTGGAGAGGCAGCCTTGATGCTGCTGTAAGCACTGCTCAGCACTATGAGGGCTACTATGGGGAAAATTAACTCCATCTTAAGCAGACCTAGTACAGTGAAATTCCTGCTCTGCTCACTTTGGAACTGAAGCACAGTGCAGTTTCTGCCTGAACTGCTCAACCAGGGACATATGATGATTCAAGTCTCCCAAAGACCCATCTCCAGTGTGGAAATGCTTAGTCAACTGTAATGCGAGGCAGACTTAACTTTATTGCCCCTTTCCCAGGCAGGTTAATCACAGCTATTCCTACAGAATGATCAGGGTTAACCCCTCTAATTAACTGAAGCAAACACCACCTTGCCTCAAAAAAAGCAAACTTTCATTGAAACATGATAGGATCTCAGGGATGGGAAAATTTCAGTTACTTTTTAGTAAGTGAGCAGAATTCAGAGGGGGGCTAGGGGGTGTGGCTAAGGGTTTGCGTCACCTTTCAGTTGGCCTTAACCTTTCATAATATCTCAAAATGCAAGCTGGAAATGTAGTGGTGCCCAGTGCTATGTGGCAGTGCAGGCGCACCATGAAAATTTCAAGTGTGTGCCCAGTGCAGATTTGGATGAAATCTTACTGAGACTGGTTAAACAGCACTCATTTAGGTGTTAACAAAAAAAGTTTTTCACAGAGCTCATAGCTAAAGCAGTAAGGACCACTGACATAAATGCAGGCTACATGCAAAGTAAAGCAGTCTGAGATGGTTTGCCTAACTTAGGGGAATGAATAAAGCTTAGTGAAACTGCATGAGAAGAGGCAAACAACAAGGTGGCCCACAGAGGAGGTGCCTCAGAAGCTGGATTGCCCTTTCTTTATGGCCTCAGGAGAAACTCTTGGTAGCATGCTGACCGGGGTCTTGCACCTGGGATCAAAGACACAGTTTCTGCCCTTGCTTTGTACGTAGGATTGTGTAGAGTAGCTAACTCCATCAGCTCCCTTCATCCAATAAAAGTGATCATAAATATCCATTCCTTGGATGAAAGCGGTCAATAGGTATATTATTAAATAAACCAACCAGTTTTTCATCATACTACCTTAAATTGAGGAAATTAATGCAGTTTAAGCCTTTACATCAGCTGTGATTATGGGGATTCACTTAACTCTGGTGGTTTGAATCAAATACGTATGTGTAAAATGCTCTCTGAGTTATAGTTGCAGGCTGATGGGCCGGCAAATATCTGTAAAATATATTTGGCTTTAGTTATTAGGTTTTCAATAGAGGAAGTAGATGGCATGGTTTATTTTCCTACAAAGCATTTTTCAAAGATATGAAAGATAATGGAAACCAGCAGATTTGAAGCAATAAAAGCATGTTACAAGATGTAGACGTGGTGTCTGGAATTTTATAGAGGACCCACAGGAATCAGCTAACTCTATTGAAAATGTTGGGCATTGCATTTATATAAGCTATTGTACTCTATCTCTGATTCTTTCTTCCAGTGTGTCTTCTGTGACTCATCTTTCTTAAAATAGTTCATCTGGTAATTCAGCAAAGACAATACATCGCATCCACTTTTTCCTGAAGGACTGCAGGGTGATAATGACAATGTGCGGTTGGGTTGGAGAAAAGATGTAAATAAACAGATCTGTTTGCAGAAGAGAGCAGAATTGAGGATGGCTTCAGGGAACAGTAAAAGTTTTGTCTCCTCGATAAAACAGACAGAAAAAAAAAAAGTCTGTTTTAAAAACCCCATAAAATTGAAGTATTTAACCAATAGGAGAGTGGCAGGTAAATGAATCACTTTTACTTCTGGTATCAGTCCATCTAAAGGAGGAATCTGAGGCCAGGAAAAAGAAAGAGGGTTTGGGCTGGTTTCTGATTTGCGTTTATCAAAATACTGCTGAAGAACATGCCAGATTCTGCTGTACTCTAAGGAACCTTGTAAAACAGCAGAAGCAGAAGGAGGGAGAAAAAGAAAGCCAACAAAGGCAGAGAAGTAAGTTACAGGAATGAAAACTATTTCCAGTATCAGTCCAGTATCAACGGGAAAACTATTTCTAGAATCAGATATCCAGTGAAAGAGTTCTACTCATACCACAGATAGGAAAACAAAAGTATAAAACTCCCTTTTCTATGGTATTGTCTTAAAACTGTTATTTACCATTTACCTTTTGCTTCTCTTAGACAGGATTAAATGTTTTCAGTAATTGTCAGAGTGGATGATAGAGGGTTTTTTTCTTTTTCTCTTTTGGTAGACCATTGGTGTGGACTGTAGCAGAGCACAGGCCAGTAAAATTTGCCTTGGAGTAAAGCAGCTAAAGTAGTCCAGCCTTCCTGAGAAGGGTTACAGCTACAGAGACTGCTTTGTGGGTGTCATTGCCAGGACGCCTCTTCTTATGCTGTTGGAGGGGGAGCTCAGCCATGAGGGACACTAAGCACTTGTTGTAGAGTCAGAAAGAACCATGAGAGGATGCACAAAATGGAAAAAGTAACAGAAATTGCCTGCAGATCTCTGTTTACGTATTCAAATGAATGGCTATGTTTAAAGTATATGCTATAGTTTCCTGTGTTTTTTTGAAAGGTATTATTTCTGCTGGATTAAAGTATGTACAACCTTCTGAAAATCTTCAGTGCACCAGAAATCTAGGTATTATTTGTAACATAAATTATGTCACATTTATTACTGATGTTACAATGAGTAACATCAACATAACAGAAGGAACGTCTTTTAAAAACAGTTGAACTCTGGAAATCATTAAATTCACATCATAAACTGTGCCCTATTCTACACTGTCTGTTGTTTGTGTTTCATCCATACTGCGGGGCTTTGCTGGTATTTGCATTTCTTCTGAGAACAATGCTGATACAGTGGGCAGGTATGTGTTAAGAACCAGTTTAGAGAGGTGTAATTTAATTTTATGTAATGTTCCTCTTTCTGTCTCTTGTGTATGAGCTTGAGTGCTCCTAGCAAGTAATAATAGAGAGTCCTGTGGACTTCAGCAAGCATTTGAAGCAGACTCTAAATCCCTTATTTAGGCACATGTTTAAAGATAGATTTGACAGTAGCAGCAGTATCACCATGTAGTTAGTTGTCAAATGTAGTTTATATTTGCTTGGCTACAAATACTGTATTGCACAACATACTGCTTCCTCTTTCCCCACCTCCCCACGCTCATGAAAAGTGGTGAGCTAAGTTATCTATGAGACTGTGAACATGCATAACATCTCTGTGTAAAGATTTTGCTTAGTGGATGAAGTTGCTACTTCACAAAATGAAGTATTTGAGATCTTAATAATCAAAATACTGGGTCATTTTATTGATTGACTTGCCAAATATATTTGTAAGTATGTGTACCTCTCTTTAGCAATTCAAACTAGCTTGTTGGTATTGCCCTACTTGCCTTTGCTTCCAAGTGCATGGGGCAGGAAGCATATATATATCCCTAACAAGGAACTGTTAGGTCTGGATAATGTTGTTGTCTTTTATTTGACTCTGAAGAAATGTGTCTATGAGTACTGTGCACCTGAGTAATTCATTGTCTCTGCATCAATATTATATTTGCTGCTACATTGTGTAAATGAAAGTTGCCTGGCAGTATTGCATGAGACATAATTTCTCAATCCCAGGCGGAGGCCTGGAACCATGTCAGTGTTAACTCTTGGAGTTCCTGAATTCAGGAGTGCTGTATGATCCCCTGGAACTGGTGAGGTTTTGTTTGTACACACTGAGATTGCTTTACAACAGAAGACTCACGCGAGATTTAACAGATCAGCAGCATGTGTCTCCCATGGTAGCTAAAAGGAGCACGCAGTGGAGACATCCAGTGTCTTCAAGGTTGTGAGGGATTTGGGGCTTTTTTGCTTACCCTGAAATGTAGTGCTTTGCTTGGGTGTTAGTTCTTAAATGTCATAGGGCTTGTTTGGTTTTCAGATCCAAATATGACATTGATGCTTTTTTATATGCGCAGAATGGTTTGTGTATTAACTTATTATTTATCCTTATTTTAGATCTAAAATAAGGCTAATATTTTGTCAACTGATTGTACTTGCCTCTGGATAATCTTGGAGAAGGGTGAAGCACTGATGTTTAAATATATTTATCTGCAGTTGTGGAGGAGGATCTACAAACTAACAGATGCATGCAGTGTGAAAAGTTTGTGAGTGTTTTGTGTGGTATTTGAGTTGCTTAGATGGACTCCAGGAGCACCTAGTCAAATACCATGGCAGAAACAGTCAAAATTGCCAAATAAGGTCTACCTTTTTTATTGCTTTTCAGGTGAAGATCAGCTCAACAGAAAGAGCAGTAAAAGATTAAGTATTGTTAATCCCTCAAAAATTTCAGTTTATAGTTGATTAGCCTCTGAAAAATACTTTCACCTTTAATATATAACTAGAGGGGAAAATCCCATTAAAGGGGATGCGGGATGACAATTTTTCTATTCAGATATTGAGATTTTTTCCCCATTAAGTCAGGACCAAAAGCAACACTTGGATCTTGATTTAAGTCTGTATGTGGGATTGGGAGAAAAAAAAAAGCAACAGCAAAATGATACTTAGGTAGTGTAATGTTTGATGAAGTCCATTTGCATTTTGGAACATGAGGCTTTTATGTGGGGAAGGGTAGGGCTGGGGAAGGGGGGGGGAAATGGTAGTTGACCCAGCAATGGCCAAAAATAGGCTTGATGGTGTTACATTAACCAAGTATATTAGGAACAGCTGCTTTTCATATATACCAAACAGGATCCCTGACTATCAGCTATCGACTTGTCTAACAGGCATCTGGAGTTCAGAACATGATATGCAGTGGCCCATTACTATTTTGAACAAGACCTCATATTTCTTCTTCTGAGATATATGAGAAACTGCAGTTCTGGTGACCTCTGGGAGACCTGTATGACCTAAGCACCCAGGATCTCATTTCTTCCTTGATAATTGTTTTTCTGCTCCATATCTTCCTTGAAAATTGAAGGTATTAGCTTGTTTCAGTCATGTGTGACAGCGCTTCTCTCTACGTTCTGCATTAGAAATCAGTGATGTGGAGCCAGCCTGGCCTGTTGTACAGAAAAGGTTCTGGAAGAGGAAAGGGAAGGGGTTCTTGCTCCCTGATAATCCCAATTAATAATGAGGAACTTGCTGAAATGGAATTTGCATATAAATTAGCTAAATTTTTTTTGGCATAGAGCATGTACATGAGAGTAATACCAGAATGCTAAAATATACATATATAGACATATATATACAGCAGCTACTTGTATAAATAAGTTTCCTGTTCTGTACTACACTAATGAGAGAGAACAAAGGAGTTGCACTAAACAGGGAAACTTGAGTAGCTTCCTAGCAGTTGTTTCTCCTGAGGCAATCAGCAAGCCCCCTTTTTGGGCCTAGACCCTACTTGCTAAAAAAAAGTAAGATGTTGACTTTGGCACAGACATGTGTCTGTAGCTCTGGGAATAACTTGTCCCTGACTGAGTGGCATAGAGGATTTGCATTCAATTTTTATGAGCCCTCATAAGGCCATTGTTCTCCAATTTCTGATTGATTGTCTTTATGTAATGAGGACAACTAATATAGACTTGTCAGACTGACTGAGGAAGGTCAGCTGTGACGGCTTCAGTTTAAAAGAAGCTGCTGAGGTTGTAGAATGAATTATGTGTTGTTGCATGCAGCAAAAAGCACATTATTCAAATGGCTTTTTTTCTCAGTTGATGCTTGAGGAATGTGCTTTCTCCTTCTATATCTTATTCTGTCTTACAATATGCTTAATCATAATTTGGCTGAGGTTTATGTGAGGTTGATAGATATCCTCTGGCCACAGTCCTTCTGTCAGTTTTGAAAGCTTAATGTGGAGTAAATGTTTTCAAAAATCCCTGATTAGGGATGCTCTTGAGGAGGGGTTTCAATTTTCAGAGCAGGTAATCAGTCACAACTCAGACTGAACAGGATCCATAAGGATTCAGCGTCTCAGAAAGCCAAGCCCAGGTGTTTTGTGCAGGTACCTGGTATTCATTACTTCTGCTGCCATAGAGTAGGGGTAGGAAGGTGAGAGACGGGAGATTCTGCAATAAAATCTTCTTCGGGCCTGCAGCTTTAACTTTGTACAGTCCCCAGCTCAGCTGCGTTATATTCATTACAGGGTAATACTGAAGGCTGTGTTGGTGTGGGCATGACAGTGGTGTCTGAATCACCTGTCTGGACTTCTGCAATAAAAAAATTCCTCACATCTGCCAGACAGCCTCAGTCACAGACTCAGAGCCCATTACATCAGCTCTCCGCTAAACCAAAATGCAAAGAAGATAGTTTTGCAGAGAGGTAAAGTAGTCCTGGGTGTGCCTTTGCCCCTAAGCTGGAGTAGCAGAAGGAGATACTGGCTGCAGATAAGCTCAGATGAGATTCCCAAATATCTTTTCCTGGAGTCCCTTCCATGCCTCCCCCCACCCAGGCCCCATGCAAAGTTCAGAGGTCCCACACCAGTGCCAGAGCCTCCTAGCACTTCCACCCATTCCAGAGTTCCCCGCTAATCCTAGCACGAACCTTTTCCTGAGTATGACTATAGATGTCATGGTTTTCTGGGCTTTACTACTTAGCTGGTTTTAGTAGAAAATGCCCCCAGATGTGGCTAAAATACTCCCCCATTGAGCAGCTTCTGTTCTAGAACAGTGGCCAAATAAATTTCCCTCTCCAAGTGCGTAGGAATGGACTGCATTACCTTCTTCAGTGTCAGGCTGCTGGACTCACAAAAATCATACTAGCTCTGTCTGTGCATATTTATATACATAGTTCTGAGGTTATTTTTGGTGATCTGACTGACTTTCCAACCCTTGAGGCAGAGAAACTGGAAAGCCATTCATGGAAATCTTACTAGGGAAAGAAGATTCCCTAAGTGGATGAAATGAGAGTTCCTAATGAGAGATGTGTTATTGCCTCATTTTAATAGTTGAACAGTGTTGCAGTGTGAATTATTATTATAATCTGAGAAGCATCTAACTTAGCATACTTGCAACTACATGAGTACTGGTTATACATTTTGTACATAATGCTATGCTCTTAAAATAAATGGCTATTGTATGAAGTTGGATCAAACATTTTCCGGGTTGTAAGTTCTGATGACCCAGTTGTGCTGTAAATGCCTTGCTACCAATCCCCACAAATATGGTGAAAATATTTTTTATAACTCGGGCGTTTACCTCCAGACAGTGGCACTTTAGTCAGAATTCATATACTGTGTGGCTGGGGTCATGGGCTTTAGCCAAGGTTCAGAAGGTTTCCCCAACATGATGTTTGTGGGATAGGTGGGTGGTAGGGTAGATATTTTGGAGAAAGGTGGCACTTAAACTGGGTCTGTCTTTTGGTCTGTTCCCAGAAGGATTGAGCTTAATTGCTGTGTTGGATGATAACTGTTCCCCCAGGGTTCAGTGGAAAAAGGTTCTGGGGACTGTTTTGGACTCTATATATCATGGCTGCATTTTCATGTGACGCCTGGTCACGATGGCATTTCTATCTGGGCACTTTCTCTGTCATTATAGAAAGTTTTGGGGGCAGACCTTTTCATGCAGGTGAAGTCAAAAGTTTAACTGTATAAAAATGAATCATGAAATTAGTATTAATCATGAGATAAACTTCTGTTGAAATAATGGCATTGGTAAATCCATGGATCACTGCCTGCAAACACGGCTCTGAAAAAAATCTGCCTGGATTTAAGTACTGTTGCATAATCCATGAGAGCATTGCGTTAATTTTAGGATGAGAAGTGATGTGTTTTATGCTGTGCTCCTGTACCCTGTAAATATTGTATGAAATTGTGAAGATTGATTTTAAGAACAAAACGCTCTTACGAATAGCAAGAGTTTATTGTGTGGAAATTGGTGTAGTTTAGACGATGGGTTTTGTCTCCTGCATTTATTGCTGTTACAGTTTAAAGCGACCCATACTGAGAATATATGTAATATGTTCCTGCTGCAAGGGATTTTTACATTTCCAGAGTCAATGACAAAAAGGAAACAGTGGAATAGTATTAAATGTGAAACAAACATCCTTGTAGATGTTCATTTGCATTTATATTCAGTTCCTAAAGAAAAAAGCAAAATACTATCAAACACTGGAATTTAATGTAGTAAGGAGCTGAGAAGCTGACACTGGGCAAGGGAGAGAAGAATTTATGAAAAAAGTCCCCTGCCTTACAGCACTGCCCTTAATGTCATCTCTTGTTCCAGTCTGTGACCCTGTCTGGTCTCAGAGCTGCCTTCAGTGAAGCACTGTATTCTCAGCAATATTCCATACCAGGCAGATCTTTGCTTTATTTTATTTTATATTTCTTCTGCCCAGCAGCAAATTTAGTTATAAATCTATGTGAGAAATTTATTTTTAAGTAGTCTTTAAAAATTAATATTCCTATTTGGTATGGTTGTGTTCCTTTGTTCTGCCATCTGTAGCTTTTCTGTGCTGGCAGAATAGAGGCTAGCTACAAAATCTGATTGAGGATTAGGGTCAGTCTCTAGCTACATTTGATCTGGATGGCACTGAAAACGTAAGGATTCATTGCTAATAGTTTTATTAATCATATTCACAGAATCTGGATGAACATTGTCCATTACAGAATTAGTTTAATAGTTTAGGTAAAGAATTTTATAATACAAATGTTGAAACAAAGATTAGCATGTTTTATACATCATATATTTCATTTATCAGAAATTTGAGAATTTTGCTGATAAAACCAGTAATTATATAATTCACAAAGATCTAATTATTGATGAGTTGAAGTGTGATGATTATTACAGCTTTGCATACGTATCCATAAATATACTTTAAAGTATCTGACTAATGTAATAGATTTAGCAAATGAGTAAAAACTTTTTTGTTGAAGAAAGGTGCATATAATTCATTTGGGCTTTCATTCTATACATTGCTGAATTAGTTGAATTTGTTCCTTAATTTTCAGTTCTGTTAAAGGTGTATTAATGTAACTTTATTCAGGTTTACATTTGGCTTTCAATAATAATTACTTGATTTATTTCAATGTAATTATTTAATTTTGAATTTCCATTAATCCCTGTAATAATGAGAATTTAAATTTCTCTTTCTTTTTAGAAGTCAAATTTGTTGAAATAGAATTTGGTTTACCTGCAAAAGTTTTGCAGGCAGTTTTCTCTGCCTTATTTTAAAGGTCAGGCATTTCATTCCTTCGGCTTTTACATTCCGAAGCCTGTGAAACACTTGAGATTTGTTCTCCACAGAGTCAGGTGCATCTGTCTCAGCATACAGGCAGGAGGTAAGAAGTGGCAATGAGCATTGCACGTGTGCTCACAGGCAGCAGTGGGTCTGCAGCCTTCCCTGCTGCGCCTCTGAGACTGAAGTCCAGTATTTGTAACACATGGCTACACAAGGAGACAGATTATTAGAGGAGTAGTTTGTGGCAACTGAGCGCCCTGAGCTGCTGCCATAGCAGGTGCTCCGTGTAAAGAAAGCAGTTACTTACGCTGTACATGAACATCCTTTTGAATGTGGAGATGCTTCATACTTAGCTGTTCAGAAACCCTTTCAGTGCAAGGCACATCAAGTCTTCCACCTAATATTGTCTTGCCTCATCACATAAAATCCATGAATTTCAGACAAGTGTTGTGCCATTTGATGTGACCATTTGCTTAGCAGCAAGAAATGCAGTTTCTTCAGCATAGGAGCTCTTCTGCACGCATGACTGTGTTGTGTTTGTAGGTGTTTGTACCATTCTCAGTCTTACCTGTAATAGAGTTAAGTGCCTTTGAAGCACAAGAGCACTTTTTAAATGAGACTTAATCTCATTATGTGCTTTTATCTGATCCTATCATTGCTTGTTCCCTACACTGTAGGAGAAGAAAAGCTCCTTGAAATCTTGTTCCAAAGTGTGGAATTGGTGTGAAATCTTTCTTTCTTTTTAACACCAGGCTAGCGGGAAGAGAAGGGGGTGGATCACAGATCAGAAGCACATTGCACCAGTATAGTGTTTAGACAACATTTGGCTTTGTAGGGTTTGTTTGCTTGCTTTTCCCAAAGATGCATGGTTAGAGGATTTCGGTGATTTCTCTCCTTCGTTTTGTTGTAATTCTCATTAATTATATTGCTGATCTCTCCACTGTAAATAAAAGCTCCAACTCCTTTGAAGCTGTGACCATCTTTTTGATTTGTCTGTACTGCTGCTTAAGCATCTAACTATAGCATTTTTTTTTCTGTGTCATTGCTTTCTGCAGTTGTGCTCAAGCCTACAGTGGAACAGAGGTATTACTCAGCAAATGTCTGTGAAGACAGTGGATTGTAATTGCTAATTAGGCAAATGCATAGTAACTTAGCAAGTGAGATACTTTAGCCATCCTTTATTTAATTATGTGCTGTATGGGTTTGAGTATCACGTGAAGAACTAGAGAGGAAAAATGCATCACAAATTGGTCAGATTGCTTCATTAAACAGAGTTTAGATTTGCCTTAGGATACAGCTTTGATAAACCAGTTTAAGTAGACTGTTTCCTTTAGGAATTCAGGCATAAGACACTGTCTAAAAAAAATGTTATTCACAGCGGGTCTCAGCCATTGCTACACTTTGGACCCTGCTTCACAAGGGAAGGTTACCTGCTGTCCAAGTGTTTGTATTCCTTCAGGTTTTCTATAGGCCTGGAGCACTATACATTTGATACAATGATGTATTATTATTTCCTTCTTACATATATAATCAGTGGAATACTTAGATTCTGCTCAAGTAGTGGGTGTATTCTTTTCTTCCAAAATACATTCATGGTGCGTGGGGGGACAGGAGGAGGAGGGAGCAAAGTGGCATCATCCATTTTCAATTTACCAACATTTTTAAATATAGTGGGCTGGAAACTCCAGCAAGTTTCTTTGCTTGATACAGCATGGTACGTAGCGAATGTGGAAGACAAGTGGAAATCCTCATAAAAAACCTCTTCCTTATTAGGGTCATCTCCATCTATGTAGTGTTCTCTTCTACAGAATATCACCTTTCTTCCCCCTCCTGCAATAGAAGAGATGCGGTAGAACCTGTGGTGGAAGAGGAGGATAATGCTCCTCTGCTGGCGCTGGTCTCATTTTTGCCAAAAATGAGGCTACAGTTCAGGAAGCTGCAAAAAGATTTCTGATTCTGAGTCTGCTGCTTGCTGCGTTGGAGTGCAGCTGGGGCAAAGGAGAACCAGTTTGTTTTACCTACGAGGTATTTCAAAAGGGCTGAGTGTTTCCTAGCCATAAGGCAACACGCAGAGATCATGGAGCTGCACCTGCTAGCACAGATGCAATAGGGCTTCTTGCATCAGAGAGATGTCCTGCTGCTCTCCCAGCAGCATAATATTGCTGCCTGGATAGAGGGTATAAAACAGATGACTCTCTTTGCCATGTTTGTGGGCAAGAGGGAAGTCAGAACAGCACAGAGAGAGCCATACCTCTTTCTCAACATGATGCCTCGCACTTCAGACATCTTTTAAGGAGGTTCAAAAAGCTGGGTTATGCATGGAGTCTGAGCTCTGGGCAGGAAAGAGGGAAGTAAGAACAGCTTTTTGATCTTAAGTTGCCATAAGGTAACAATGCTTTCTACTACAAGTTTTATGTTCCATAAAATGTATGTCCTGTAATAATTTGTTATGAATTATCTATTGCAGAAATCAGTTATTGCAAAGTTATATTTCCTTTGACTTTCAGAGAGTATCCACCCTTCTCTGCCTGACATTTCATCTGTATTCACGAGCAGCAGTAATGAAGCAGATGTATAATGTAACTCTCTTTGCACAAGAAATATCTGACTATAGTATTCATAGTTTCTTCCAGTAAGGAAGAAACATTGAAGTAGACTGCTGAAAATGAAACCTGTTCTCTCTGCCTCTGGAAGCTGTAAATATGTTCAAATATTACGCAGAAGAACCTGACTTCTTCAGGTTATAGCAGTAAATAGTGGCAGCAGTCAACCCTGAGAAGCAATTAATTTAGACGGTAATTAGCAATCAGTTGCCTTTATCTGGAAATCAAAGGTTGACAGCTTTTCTCAAGCACAGATTGATCTGAAACTTGTTTCCAAAGCCAACTGCGTCTTTCATGTCCCAGCTTCACTTGGGCAAAATTTGCTGTGGTGGGTTTGCTGCCAGACACTGAGATTGAGCAACAGATCTTAGCAGCAGGACTGCAGATCTGCATCTTCTCTTTCACAATGTTTTCAATCATACTTTTGTTTATGCTGCAGCTTTCTGCAGTCTGTTTGTTTTACTGCCTGACAACATTTGGCTGTCTTTCTGGCAGGTCACAGGTAAATGGCTGGGGTTAGTTCCGGGCATATACCAAACCATGTTAGCAATACGGCTTCAGGATTTTGAAGTGTGTTTCAGTACTCAGGGAGTGGGAACTAAACTTTTTCAAGGATCAGCATGCATATGTGAATTATGTGCATTGAAATTCTGTTTAATGATTCATACTTATCAGGAGGCTGTGATATTAATATATAGACAGCTATATATTGTTCAAATGTGTGCAATTTGGCATAAGAAAAAAGCAAAAAACTAGGTGCCTGGTAGCAAGGCTTCATCCCCTGTTCTGGATAAATTCAGGTCATATTTATTTTCAGATTGACTTCCAGAATGATGTCTCTTGGAGCATTTCCAGAAGATAATCAATATAAATGGTGTGATAAACAGACTGTTTTTAAAATGTGTATGACCATTCTCTAGTTTTAGATTAGTCATGATAGGCAGATTATCAGCTCCCAGTGAGCTGCTAAATCATTCAGCATGGTGATAGGGTCAAATTCCTATGATCAGGGGCCTGGTAAAACACCCCAATGGGTTGCTCAGGACATTTGATAGGAATAAGCGAAAAGTTCTCCAGCTTCCCAGGTTCTTCATAGGGACCTTCTGTCTTCCCACTCCCCTCAGTTGTGCTCTGATGGTCAGCACTGTGGAATTTGAGCAGCATTTTGCCTAGGGACAGAAGATGAATATAAACGCAGAAGGCTAATAATCACCAGTTATATCAAATGCAAGTGGAATTTTCCAGCATTGTTATAGCTTATTGTACGCATTGCTGAAACGAGCAGCATTCCTGGTCAGGAGGCGCAGTCCTCTGCTGTGGTGCTCCACAGGGGACAGAAGATGACCCTGCCCAGCGTGCCAGGCACATGCATGACAGTGGAAAACAAGACAGGGCAGACAGACATGCACAATGTCAGAAAGGGGAGTTCAAGGGAACAATAACTAAGCAAATTAAAAAGCAGTGTGCTCAGCAGCCAGTAACCCTACTGATGAACAGCTTTGTTTTCCTTTTTTTTTTTTTTTCCATAAAGTGTGTGATATACTCCTTATTTTTTACTAGTGAAATGTTAATCCTGGCAGTAATTCATTCTCTGTATCAGTTCCTACAAAGTAAATCTTGACACTTTGCCAGAACACGATGCACATGACACAGAAATTAAAATATTAGACTGGATGTGGGTAAAACTTGCATACTTGACCTTAAGAGAATGAATAAGATGAAAACCTCAGTAAAAAAAGGACATCTGTCATGTTTGGGTAGTTTTCCCAGGAAACGGTGGATGGTTAAGAACAGGAAAAGAAATGTTTTCATTTGCACCCTAACACTGCTCTCATCAGTAGCTTGCTTGAGTATTGCTGTATGTGTTTAGGCTGTGTGTGACGCTGTTGAGGGCTGCCGCAGTTGCAGAAGAGCTTGAGGACTGTTGTGCGTTGCAAGTGGTGTTCTTTCATTCTTGGCAATTTAGGAAAGCCGCCCAGCATTTATGGCAGAATGTAAGGAATGCTGGTAGCAAATATTAAAGACAAATTTTGGGTATATTTGAGGAATTTCCTCTGGGAAGGGTAACTGCCTGCTATGAAATACTTCATGCCAACATTTGTGAGTGAAAAATGATGCAAAGGATTGTAAATGGTTAAGGAGCATCATACAGGCTTAAAAATAAGTTTCTTTCCTCTTATGTGTGGTGAAAATTACAGATTCAAATGTTGATATTTTTATTCTTATGCTATGAGGAATCTAATTGATCTTCTAATTTCTTTAATGTATTTCTGGAATGTGCAGTAGAAATCTTCTGCAGTGAACTTCATTTCATGTTAGAAATGATAGTGACTCATATGAGCAATCCCCACATACAACACCGTGGATTTTATATGTCAGGTTCCATTTCAGCCATTTCAGTAGCAATTAGAAATTCTTACTCAATATATAGTTGAGATTCGTTGTAATTTTAAATAAAAAGATACTTTACAAGATCCTAAGGTCACTTGATATTGATCTAATAGATACCATTAGGAAAATAGTAGCTCTCAGTTCTGAAGTCTGAGGAAGTGATCCAAAAAGATTATTGTTTTATAAAAATGAGAAATAAAACTTGTTCCTACTTTTCAGCTTTGTAACACTTAGGGTACTCAATGTGTAGGTGTCATAGGCAGCATAACAAAAGTCCATTTTCTCTGTAAGAGGAAAAAGAAAGTTACTTTGTCCTTGATAACTGTTGTTAGTGATGAGTAATCTTTAGGGCTTTATTGAATTTCTGAACAATCATCTGAAGTAACTGCATAGAGCTTTTAAAACTCAGTAGAAGTTTTTTTAATTAGCCGCTTTTTTTTTAATGCTCTTAAGTTCTGTTCCTGGTAGAGAAAGCTAGTATGAAATTGGCATTCGTGTGTTATTTAAGTGTTACTTTACTGAAAAGTAACCAAAATCTTTAATTTTGCTAGGAGTAAAGATGGGTCAGTTTTCCAGTGATTGACTATAATAGATAAAACCACACTGTGAATGTTGCATAACTAGTAGCAAAATGTAGAAAATAATATCCTTCAGATGTGTTATGCCTTGCTCTCTGCTTGTATGTTATTTTCTGCACATTATATTACTCACAGGAAAACAAAAATCTCAATTAGTACTTTAGGAGCTCTGTTGCATAGAAACCAGTGTTGCGCCAGATTCCTTCCTATAACAAAGTTGCCTAACTTTCCCCTTTCCTTGGAGGGATCTGATCCACATATTGGCTGTGGCCAAGAGTTGGAAGATTTTCACTGGGGAATGTACCATAGGTATGCTTAGTGCTAGCCTTGACATCAGTTTTGGAAGATGGAGTTTTCCATGGGAAAGCCATTGTAGGTGCTTCTGAAAATGGCAGTATTCCCACAGCTCTTTTGAACGATAGCTTAATTATCTGGAACTGGAGTTATCCTTAGTTGAGGGAGAGGGAGAATGACAGCACTTTGGGAGTTGAAAGCTCTTCTTTGTGGAAAACTGTATCAGGAGAGGCGGTTTGGTTGTTGATGTGGAAGGTGCTATGGTACCAGTGCAACAGCACCCACTAAACTAAGCTGGAGCACAGGCTTCTCAGGACAGACTGCCATAGCTGTAACAGGTCCTGCACACAGGCAACTGACTTACTTGAAGGGGAAAATTAAACAATAATAACAATAAAATATTAAAAAAGTATGTTTAGAAGTAATTTTGTTCAGTGGGTTTCAGGGGTTGGCAAATTCTGTGAATTGCTTTGCGTGAGCCTTTTTTTCAAAGCACCTCCACATTTGTGAGTTTGATACTTTTCTCCATGGACACAACCCTTGAGGCAGTAAGTGGCACCATTGCTAAAGCTGAGCAACTCTACGTTGCAAAGTCAACAGGATAGCTGGTCACTGGATTTTGTGGTGAGCATAAGCACAGAATATCCACTTGACATCTGCTCAATATTCTGGATTGTTTGACTGGGTGTGTGAAATGGATGAGCATGTTCATCTTTGTTTTCTGTATTCCTTAAAAGGCAAGGACAGTGCAGGTTTACCTTCACCTGAGGAACCAGAAGAAGGTGGTGGTGGTCAGAGACGCAGAGATTTAACCCCTGCAGATAGTGCTATAGTGGTCTGACTGAAAATGCATCTAAGCCATTGATTACCTTCAGCTGGCTTCTGTTCAGGCCTTAATTCCCTGACTGTGCTCCTTGTTTCTTACTGTGTGGAGCCTATGCTGTTTAGCTGGACCATGGAGGAGCTGCCTTTTGATGCCTGGCTAGAGGTAACAGGGGATGGGAGGTCTGTGTGTGTCCTAGTATGTCCTGTGCCTCGTGGATCTTCTGTGGCTGAGGCAGCTCCTGCTCATCTCCCACCCATCTCAGCTCTCTGTGACAATGGCGAGGAGCTCAGGGGTTTTACCCAGCGGCACAAGCTTTGTTTGGTTCATGTTGCTGTCAGAATGCGAGTCCTGACTTTGTTTACTTTGGGTCTAAAGCAAGGCATTGCATAAGCTTAATTTTGTTCTTTCCACAGTGCTCATCTAGCAGCACCTCAGGCTGGAAGAGATTGTGTCCTTAGCTGCCTTTATACAGGGGTTTTATGGCAGTGGTTTATATAAGCCACTTAATGCTTTTTTTCCCTTATGATGTTGCCAGATGGCACCCCTTGTATGTATTTGCCCTTTACAGCTCACTTAGCTTTTCTGCCCTTCTTCTGTGCTAGCAGGGCTTGCCCCTGCCCAAGGGGAGCAAAGAGCTCAGAAGGTGATGTTCTGCTTGACCAAGGGAGCAGAGCATGGGCCTGCCATCCTCGGCAGTCATTCCACAGCTTCCACTGGCGAGCATTCAGCTGGAAATGAGGATGCTCTGAGTCTGTTCTGCGCTCTCATATTCAGTCCTGGGGAGAAAGGAGAGCACTTGTACTTTCTGTGATGACTATTGACCCTACATCAGTTCTATGAGAAACCCCTGTGTATGAGTTTATGAGTGCAGCAACTTCAGGAAGTGTGTCTCATTGTGGTCAGTGTATTTCATTTATTTTACATTAGGTGCACTGGCATATCCAGGCTACTGTCACAAAATTTTCCAAGAATTTGAAATTTCCTGAGGTCTTTCAGGTTTCCCCTTTTAAAGTCCATACAAAGAACCTCTCTCCCTGACTGTAGGGCTTTCCTCAGCTGGTAGGCAGATGCATACCGGGTTGCACAGTGAAACCCTTTTTTGCCAGGACAAGCATTCAGTTGCCAGCGTGATCCAGATGATACCATGAGACCTCAGGTTTCTCCAGTCTGGTCTCTGGCAGGGCAAGTGGCTTTATCCAGGCTCAGTTTTCTAATTTAGGGATGAGTTGATCTGTCCTGTGCTGTTCCCCATGTAGAGAGATGCTATGAAATTGTGTCATTTGCAGACATAAGATTTTGCGCATATACTCTGTGTGTTGCCTTCCATCTCAGTCTTGCCCATGTCTCCTCGTGTTACTCTGGTATGTTTACTGCTACAATACCTAATTTAAATTGCCACTTCCTAGCCAACATGATTTTCCACACAGACATTTTTTTATTTAACTAGGGTTGGTTTTTTTTAAGTTACCAAGCCATAACATTTATAACAGTTTTTAAAAGTTGACATAGTTTTGTAAATGCTACCTCAGAATTTTTGGGTTATAACTATATCGTGCTTTTTGTATATAATTTTTCAACTTTTGTCTTGGGATGTTCTTGAAAAGCAATGTCCTAATGTTTTAAAACTTTGAACTAAGATGAAAATAGAATTTAAAAAAAAAGAAGGAAAATGAGTTTTTGCAGTATATTTTCAAGATCTTTTACAAAAACCCAGCTCAAAAACTGTTTTCAAAGCATGTCAGTTAAAAAAATTAAAAATCTCTAGTTTTATATATATATCACGTGAACTTTGTAACAAAATCCAAGATAGTTGTATAAAGTTTCCAACAGATTCTTAGTTGAGGACAACATTCTTTCCAATAAGTAGTTTCTTCAAATCAAAAATCAAAATGAAGTCTGTTAGAGGTTGAAAAGTGTTCTTACATTACAGTTGAGCTGGAGTTCTTCAGGAAAGCACATCTTTATTTTAGTATTATCCAAGTAACCAGGATAACTGGATGCCTCGAGTTCCAGTTGTTAAACATGCCTGCTACTGTACATGCAAGTAGTCCCAGAAGCCACAAGGAGGTGATTGTCAGAGCTGAAGCTGTTACTGGCTAAATGTTTTTGGTTTTCTTTCCCTCGTGCTAAATAGTCCTTTATTCTAGAATTGGCTAATCACTAGAAGCATGACCTAATCTACATTTAGGGACATTGCAAGCACCAGCTTTGCTGTGTATTTCCTGAAATACAGGCACTGACATTTTTAGAAATAGAGAAACTTATTTTGCCATGGGTTCTACTTAGAGGATGAAAATACTCTTTCTATGCAAATACTGCCTACCTCTAGGATTACTGTAATTGATGTCTCTGTCTGTTGGATTTGTGAAGATGGCTATTTTCAGAATGTCTGCAGGTAATGACTGTTCTCTGACTTGTTAATCTCTTCTCTTCTGACTATCCGAGCAGATGTTGCTTAACCCACAAAATGGCAAGGACCAGTAAGATCTGAAAGCCCAATAAGGCATGCAAGTCAGGGGAGAAGTGGGGCACACTGTGTCCTGTGTAAATGATGATTTTCCAACGGCTGGGTAGCTGCAGCTCATCTTGGCTTTCCATGTTGGGGACTCTCAGGACCTCTGGAAAAAAGAGAATTTGGGGTTCCTTCAGAGAGTTGTGTTGGGCACAAACTTGTATCAGCAGAAATAGGACAGGGGAACAGTCAGTGGAGTCCCATACAGTTTCTCTAATGTGTCACTGTTTGATCTTTTGGAAACCAGAATACCCTTTGAGTGCAGAGTAGGTAACCTTTTGCCAACGCACATTGGGTACTTATCCCATCTAGTGAGCATATGCTGAAGATCTGTGAAATCTAATGTAGCTGACTTCTCATGGTGGTGTTTCAAGGGAGCTGGGCCTGCCAGGTCAAGGTTATGCCTGTGTTATGTAAAGAGGAGCTGTATGAAATTGTCCCAGGCAGTCCCATGCAAGCTGATCTGAGCACTGCATTGCCGGCTTTGGTACCTGAGAGTCGTGTACCTAACATTTTCATACAGTTCTGTAAGCACTAGCATATTCTACACAGCACAGGTAATCAAGCAAGTAAATTTGTGTAACAATTAATTGGTTTTGACATGTGATTAATCCTAGGTTTTGATGACCCAAACTGGGTCAGCACAGCAGTCACTTTAGCAATGCAGGAATACAGAAACTCTCCAATGGAAAATAATAGCTATGCATTCCCTGAGGAAAGAAATGTACAAAGCAGCCCTTTCTATGGCAGTCCAAAGAAAGCCATCAATTTTTCACTGCTTTATAGATGCAGCTACAAATTGCAAAGCTCATCTTTGTTCAGAGTAAGTGGTTTTGAGGCCTTCAGCATTAGTGGTCAGTGGAGTAAATCCTGTATTTGGATTGTTGAAATGTTTTTAAATGGCAGTTGAAACTCTGAAGAGAATTTAATTTTCTCCTCACAGAGAAAGCAAGCAAAAAGGAAGGGACATTTGTAGCAGTAATGCAATGCTGGGCTGTTCCTCAGGCAGTTACTTTATGCATTTATAAGCAAAGGTTGTATATTCACTTTCTGTAGTCAAGTGGTTTGGCGAATCATTTTGACTGGATTAGTAAAGGTTCTGGCTCTTTCATAAACTAGGTGAACCGTGTAGCTTCTCATTTGGCTTCCAGTTGCATTAGTTTGAATTACTGGATTTGATAAGGCTCTTATCATAGGAAATTATTAGATAATAATAGAAAACATTAGCTATCTTATTATAGAAAGATTTTTGTAGAACTGCAACCTCTGCTGGCATCCGGCGCAAGGAGCTTTCAAAACTGGATGAAAACCCAGATTTCATAGCTATGGAGGTTTTTTTGCTTAATTGATCATGTGTTCAGACCTGTATCACTTTAGAAAAGTTTCTTTAAATATCTAGGCCACTTCCAGGGATTCTTTTTAATCCAGTTTGTTTATGGTCACTCTTTGTGTATCATTATATTCTGGAACTGGGCTCTTCTGCACTGAGGAGTGCTAAAATATGAATGGATACAGTGCTGGAGCTTTTCTGGCTGGGATGGTGTATCTGGAGCATTGGGAATTCTCCCCTGCAGATGTTCACATCAGGAGTACGTGTTTCAGGGGCCACCTTCTGAATACAAATAAGTGGGTGGCATTTATTTTTTTTCAGAGAAGACTTGCATTCTGAAGTTAGATAAGATGGTGGAATTCTGGCTTTACCTTCTACTCCCTTGTAAAGCAGTAGGTGAAATAATACATTACCTGGTTTAGACTAATGCAGCCAAACAGCAAGTGAAATAAATGCCTAATTCTTTAAACCTTTATGCCTTTATCAATCTAGTTGTAGTTGCACTGTTGGAAACTTATAATCAGGATCTAATAATTTATTCCCTTCTCTAATAACTTGTAAAAAACCCAAGTGATGAATCCGCTCTTCATCTTTGACATTCCTTCATGGAGTTATACTTTTTGTGCATTTCAATCCTGATCTAAAGTCTGTAGAAAGACCTTAGATGGTCTTTGAATTGAACCAGTAATTTGTAAACAGGATATTTCCATCTTCTTTTACTGCTTCAAACTTACCAAAAAGCAAATTTAGAAACCCTCCCTGTTTACAAAGGAGATGACAGTGTTGGTTGATTAAAGGGGCATAATATGTTGCTCCACTTATCTCATTTTGTTGATTAGCTGCAACAGTGATGCCTGTTAAAATGAGTAAATTTGGCACACATGCATGACAGTTACTCCTTTTCTTGTACTGTCATCAGCAGGCTCTAACTAACTGGCATTGCTCCACTGTGGAAAGCAAGAGTTGTTTTCACTCAGTGTGCATCTTGTGTTCACCATCTGTGTCCTCCATTTTTAGGGCCTGATCCTGAAAACCTATTGCAGGAGCAATTTCTCCTCTAACATCTACTTGCAGTGCTGGTAATGGAGCTAAAAAGAATAAATCAGAATTATGCCTATTACTAAAGTGAGGGTTTTCTTAGGTACAGGCCCTGAATTTGGAAGATGGATCATGAATATTTGCTATGAGTCTTGTAATAGCCACCATTTAATAGTATTTATTGTTTTTACAGCCATGCGCACACAGTGTGGGCACTTGAAAAAGCACAGAAAAAGAGTGTAATATCAGATAGGATAAAACAAAATAGTTAAATGAAGGCAGGATACAAGCTTGTTACATGTTAAATGACATTCATTACACATTCAGGAGCATTTGTTAAACCTTAAGTGCCAGGGAAGGAGTTTCCTCATATCTAACCTGAATCTTTCTTGCTGTGATTAGATTTATTGCTCCTGACTTTACATATAATATAATTTAGGTTTGGTGCATGTCTCCAGTCTTGTATAATCAGCCAATTAGTGTAAGTAGACATTATAACAGGCATGGTTTAGGGCTTGCAGTTTCCATGCACAGATTAGAAGATAGGGAACTGCCCCAGTTTAGACCAGCAGCGTTTTCCCTAAGTCCCAGAGTGGGCTGGGAGGTGGGTGCAAGACCAAGGCTGAGAGCTCCCCTGGTACCTGTCTGCAGTGTTCGCACAGATTACAAACCTCTTTGTTGCCTTTGCTCAGGATTTCTGTGGCATTTATAATAGCTGAGGGGTTACCCTGCAGCGTTGAACAATTGTGTGGCTGGGACATTATGTCAGTTTTGCTTTGTGCAACTCTTCACAACCTGAGCCCTTCCATTATTGCTTTGAGGCTGTGCTACTGGAACATGCCCTGTGTGTTTTGCCTTATGTCTGGCCCAGAGCTCACCACAATTACATGTCCTGACTTCTTTCATTAATGCCACTTCTCAAGGGTAGTATACGTTGTGTGAGCTGCAACCTCACTCACCTGCAGCTCGGTTAAGAGTCAGGATTTAAGAGACTAGTTACAACTCCTTGAGCCCAGAGAAGCTGGAGACCTATTTGAGCCTCTCTGGGGCTGCGGAGCTGCTGAGGGGCTGAGGGACAGCTGCTCCACTCACCTCCCTGTAGTGCCATTCATAAGGCTGGCATGGCATGCAGGGGCCTGCAACTGCATCTAGCTGCTGCTCCTGCCCAACCCAGAGCTGCTGCTCCCATTGGCACTCTCCCAGACTCAGCCTGTGACCCAAATTTTTGAGGTAGGAGTATTGGAAGGTAAGGCAGAAGGTTTTCAGGTAGGGCAGGGAGGAGCCTGGTTTGCTTGTTTGCTGGTGAAGAAAACACTGCAAGGGATTATGTCTTTCATTGGTGACTACTGATGGAGACGTTCTCAGGAGCTAACTTGGCTGATAGTATGTGATGGGCTCCTTAAGTCTTTAGATAATTTTCAGTAAAAAATAAAATAATTTTCTTCTGATTTTGCTCCAGATAAAACGCAGTATACATGTGTCTTTATATTTTTTCTTGTTAATAATTGGAAATAATGTGCATTTCTTATAATGCTTACTGTGTTTGGTATACGTTGGGTCAACTTGCAGCCTGTGTACAAAAGGCTGGCTCTATTTTCAGTACCCTCACCTGTGACAAAAATGGCTTGGATTGCTCTTCTGCTCTCTGCAGTTCCAGGAATCTTAGTTATAAGTGCACCTACTCAACCATCATTGTCCTCAAAACATGCAGTTACAGATTGTTGGTATAAAAGTAGTTACAGAAATGAGAAGCTGATGTGAATTTTTACTTCACTTTTACCTCCAAATGAAGACTACTTACACAGCAGTGTTGTATGTCACCCAGCTTTACTTACTGCTTCATATAACTGGAAGTTTAGATATTGCAGTTGTGGTGGGCTATAATTCATATGTTATTTTCCTTTTCAGACGGATTCAGTAACATAGCTTAATGCAAACTCACTGATGACATCCATGTGTATCTTCACAAGCATAAGGAGGTTTATGAGGACTAAAGATTTTGATATTGCCCTGTACAGAAAGTTTCAGTTATAAATTCAAGGATAGCAAATGTCAATTTGTTCTGTCTTTGTGGGTAAAGAAGCATTTTGAACATTGAAAATCAATCAGAAAAAACACAGTCCAAAAATAATGTTTTTGAGAAAACTGAGCATTTAACAAAGCAAACTGGAACTCTGCTTTGGCACAGTGGGACCCTGCTGTGTAGGGTCCCACTGTGCCCATGAAAAAGAACAGGTTTAAATGTAAAAAACTTTAGGAATACAAACAATGCAAAACTTGTGTCAATTTGGAATCAGCTTTTCATTGTGTTTTACATTATAGAATTTTTTTCTTACAGTATTGTCTTAAATTACAGAAACTTTACCTGCCATGGCTTCTTGGAAAAACTGTGGCATTGCACATTGTTTATCATAGGGCAAATGGGGAGAAAAAATGAGCACTGGACTTGCGTGTTTCATTAAGCCCTTCTTTGAAGTGCAACTTCATGTGGTTTCAGCTTTCCTCTTTGGCTTTCAGTTGTCATCTTCTGATTGTATTGTCTACTTTTCATTTGTCCATAATATTAATTTTAGCTTCCTGTTGTTACTGATTGAATTCTTTCATTTAGCATTTAGTTGTCTTCATGCTATTATTTATTAAACATTAACATAGTGAAAAGTGGTGCAGATATGGCTAGTTGGCTAGGGTTAGAAGGTAAGACTCAATATAAAGGCTACAACCTACTGCAGACTCAAATGTCTAGGATCCACTGAGAAGCGCAGTAAATACCTTATCTGCAAAGGAACAGCAGTAACTGTTGCTTGAAGTCCTGTGTTTTGTACAGGAGTACTGAGTTCAAGTGAACTTCTGATTTTTTTATGTGGAAAAAGAGCTCAGTGATTATACTGTTGCATCAGTTTCTTCATAATTTTGTGTCCCAGCTGCACTAAGGATTTCACTGGCATTGCAGCCCAGCGGAACCAGCTGGTGGTTTTGACTATCAGTGTAATATGAGTGCCCGTCATACAAAGCATCATAAAGCCTTTTTCTTTTATTAGCTTGATATTTTAAAATTGCATTATGCATATATGAAGTGTGACATTGTATTTTGCTGTTTGTCTTTGTTCAGGTCACTAACTGAAGCAATACTTGAAAATTAGAATCATAGATTCATAGAATCATAGAATAGTTAGGATTGGAAAGAACCTTAAGATCATCAAGTTCCAACCCCCCTGCCATGGGCAGGGACACCTCCCACTAAATCATGTCACCCAAGGCCTTGTCCAGCCTGGCCTTGAACACCGCCAGGGATGGGGCATTCACAACATCCCTGGGCAACCCATTCCAGTGCCTCACCACCCTTACAGTAAAGAACTTCTTCCTTATATCCAAT